>JAVTVY010036248.1:0-16437 GCA_036873755.1 Hanleya hanleyi | reverse complement strand
CTCGTGATTCTTACATGAAATATGAACCGTATTATTGTGGTTTCCACGTGTTGCACCTGTCCTTTATAGAAGATATCGATCATCTGCTTGAAAGCTTCTCCACCTCCCCCAACGGGGTTATACACCCATTCATCAAAAACGGCGCCCTCTGGTGCACAGTCATATGATCACCCTTTGACAAGTGGCCAATCAGCGGTTAGAAGTCTCCCATTGCACCCGCTTTTTCCAACTTTGCGTTACCCAGTGCCTTACCTCCAGTATTACCCCCGATAATTCAAGCAATATCCAGGTCGGATAGTTGCGAGAATATGGCAGCATGAACGATATGGGTTAAAGTAAATATGAATGCGAAATGACTCGGGTTTAGAGAGTCTTCAGGTAGATTAATGTCATATATAATGTAACGAATATAATGGATTTGCTGTCAGTAAATGAAATTCTCTAAAGAAGTATGGTATTCCTCTGTTGAAATTTGAATATTTATTGGAAATAGTCGGTGGTCCCTGGACAGGCGTGGAATGTGTCAGATAATTCGGAGTGCCCCCTGCGCAAATTCCGATACCCCTCACTTGCCATGCGAAGACTTGCCACGACCCTAGTTTTCCTCGCTAGACACACCATGAGAGAGAGTGGTCCTTCTCGGAACCCACACGTGTAAAGACGGAGATCAGGCAAGCCAACTCGTTCATATTCTGCAGTTTCGAGGATAACGTCTGCAAATTGACAAAATAGTTACCATCCCTATGTTTGAGAAATAGTCTGCCACGCACTTAGAAAATGAGTAATTTACGAGAAACAGATATTACACCACTCCCCCAATTTTCATGAATCTTGAAGTCTGGCAGGACTCCATTTTTTGTAGTATATATTGTGGCCATTCTTGCGCTGTTGCTGCAGCTCCCTAGTCCAAGAGATAAAGAAAATAGTAAATGTATTGCACGGGTAGAAGTGTGGGTGGGATGGGGTTGGATCAGCACTGTAGACCCCAAGACGCCCGATAGTGTTAAACTGCATGTGATATGCTCAAAATCACCCAGACTACATATGGAAAAATTTATGTATCTGTCGTTTTACATTTACAGGTTAACTAGAAAAGATGAGGTCTCATATTTATGTCTTCGTCATATGTCTATCTGTGGCGATGGCCTTTCCCTACGATAGCTTCTGGTCCGCTGCGAAAAAAATCAACAGAGAACCATCTAAAGAGATCCGGCAGTCCAAGTTTAACTCGATGTTACGGTCATTGATCAGGCGGAAACTAAAGCTTGAAGGTATGTTTGTGTACTGACATTCTTGTCGCACTGAGAGTTCAGAATTATCTGTCTCAGCTGTTTAATATGATGTTAACATAATTTCAGCAAGCTGAATCTGCAAAACTAGTATTTGCTGAAGTAGGAAAACGAATTTTTAACAGATGGTAAATTTACATCCTCCCGTCTGGACAGAATTGACTGTAACCTCCAAACCGCCGGTGTAACACCCTCTGATTGCATTTGGTTCCAGAAACGCGAGACTCAAGCGCATTCAGTCTAATCGATAAACAGAAGCTACTTTCTTGTCAGAGAGAAACCATCGAGAGTTTCCAATGATTCCTACAAGACATCGTGATGTTTCTATCGTCGAATTCGTATTACTTATCTGTATCCTCCCCCATCCATTGCCATGGAGAACCGGTGTTAGGGCTTTAACGGCGTTAACATGTACCGATACCTCTATGGTGATTTCAAATCTTTAATTTTCTCCAAAATTTAATTTCAGAGCCCAGACAATCATCACCAATCAGAGGAATAGGTGAGTTCTGTTTTATCTTATTCGTGTTCCTTTATTATGCATTTATCGCCGTGTTTGTCTTCGACAATGTAAATTGTTTACCGTGGTTCGATAGTTTCCCATTATTGAATACTAATTTCAGTCGATTAAAGACATGAATATGACATAGTTTCATTTGATGCTTTTTATGGTGCTGATAAAGTGTTGTGAGCAGGTTTAAGACGGTTCCATACAATTTGTAAACAAAATGCCATTTTATTATATGTTAGTCCGATAATTAGACACGGAACAAAAACCTATCACCCCCATCGGAGGATATGGAACATACCTTGATCTTTTAATTAATTTTATATGTATATATATGAAGAAGCGCTATCTCATTTGCAGAGTTTTGCTTAAAATATCTGGTACTTAATTTCGCTTGACCTGTATATTTCGACAACAGAAAGCGCGGATCTTCAACTTTGAAAAACCTGGCATAATTTATTTTACGACCGATCTTTAAATAATCTGAGATTTTCCGAACTCTAATAATAGAATTTTACAGAAAAATGGAAAATGCTTTTATTCTCAAAGAAAAAGCAAATATTAGCTGGTACTTGTGTATGAAGTTAAATGTCAGTAGTATTCTGGAAGAATGTTGAATTTAGAAATCTAATTAGAATGGGGTCACCAGGATGTTCCTCAAGACAGGTCCCTAACTCTTCCTGGCGTGGGTATATTGGGACCTGTTCAGGCGTGGGGGTCATTACCCTTTGAGCTAGGGAACTGAAATTTACCACACTATACCTTTGAGTCAAGCTCTACGAGAACATGTCAAAAATCCAAGATGGCGGCTTTGATGACGTCACAGTGACGTCTTTTTCTAAAAAGAATATTTGGACAATTTCTCGGTCAGATTTTTAGAATTTTTTATTTCTGTAATTTCTCCGCAAAAACTGCATGATAAATTAGTAAATATTAATGTGAGGTGAAGTAAAATAGTTTTTGCCCACATAGTGTTTGGTAGGGCGTCACGATGGCGTTTCCTCGTTGTGATCATATTGTCTTAAAATCTGGAGAACAACCAAATGCAAAATATTTTTATAACTTGTTTTCTTTTCGGTTAATATTTTCTTGATCTATTCACTTTCCTTCTAATACCCCTCTCTTGGTGTATACTTTTATATAAAAAACTACTCTAAAAAACCTAGATTGAAAAGTTGACTCAAGTAAGATGGAAAATTATGCCACTCAAGTTGAGTGAAATTAACTCGAGATAACTTGAGTGCAGTTGGTTTCACTAAACTTTAATCACAACTGGCATGAAAGTCACTCAATTTGAGTGTTTTTCCCACTCTTGCTTGAGTTAATTGTTTAGAAAGTACACCACCATGTCTCTAGATCTGTTGGGCCTTGGCTGTTCTAGTTAATACCTATCCCACAGAAAAATTTCCAGCGGAGACCGAAGTCTAGATTGTAGATATTTACTGCTTCTCTGATAGACTCAGTAACGACATAGCCCTTAATGCTATCATTGGATATATACTGATGACATTTGTTTCTTTTGTTTTGTTTTGGTGTACAGGATTTGCTGGTTTGGACAATATGGATGTCATCACCACAACACTTGACAGAGCAAGGAAGAGGGCAGACGAGCGAATGTCGAGTCATGTTGCAATAGCAAAATTATTGAGACTGGCACATGCTGGTTGATAACCTTACTCCAAATGCTCGTTGACCTCATCAACGGGATCATGGAAACTGGCAGAATTATGGCAGAATTCTGGAAACGGGAACACGCTAGTTCATATCCATCCTCCATATTCTGTTCTGTACTGCCCTCGCCTCAGTCCCGTGTGAAAACTGGATATGTGAATTCTTGGACGATTAAACTACTGGCGACTAGAGAGAATGGTTCGATGTCTTCGTTGGAATTCGTTACATTCTGACGCAAGCCGAGTTTATGCGGAGAAAAAGCTGGATGGACAATGTGTCTGAAGGGTTGAACTGACAAGGGGGCGCCTGATTTACACTGGATTCTTTGGATATGGACGTCTGAATGTAAAACAACCAAATAAGATGAAATATACGACACATTGGCTGGTACTTAATTCGCTCAGTCATGAGCATTTTCGGAGTGGTCATCAGGTCTTGCATGTGAAGATAACGTAATAACATGGAGGGTTTTCCTTACGGCAGACTCGCTCTCTGTAATGGTACGACTTTGCCAGAAGAATCATGAATGGGGATGATAGTCAGTAACCGCCTTATCCTGTTTACAAGTGAACTTACCGCAAATCCAGGGGGATCGGAGATTCCAGCAGCGCAGTATTTATACGTACCGATATATAAGACGGACTCCTTGATTGGAGGAAACAAGTACTGGAAATCTCTGTCGAAGCAACCCATTGGGAGATAATACACTAATACACGTGGCATGCATACAGCGCGTTATTGAATACGAGTTGAATTTTTTAGGAGAATAAGGGAGTAGAGAAACAGGCTGATTTATGAGGGTAGGGGACAACAACAAATGCAGCAATGGATAACCTGGAAATGCGTAAACACTCTTTATTGACTTTTCTTCATTTGGTGAGACTGGATATAATTTCAATACATTTGATTGAAAATGATCCATTGTTGCTTGAAAATTCAGTCTTATTGATCTGAATAAACTGAAACTTCCAGTATAATAGATCAGATTTTAATCATACAACATCGGACAGTAATTCCAATCTGAACAGATTTTGATTCAATTTTGATTGGTCAGTTCAACTTTTAGAAAGAGACCCTTGGAAAAAATAGAGAAAATTCAGCCAAACAAGAGTTTCTGTAAAGATTCATGCATGTGAAATAATAGACAGGTCCCAGCCAAGAAAAAACTAACATTTTTTCCGGTCAAAGTTTTCTCAGTGGTTCCGTCATCCTTGACTTATGACCTTTCAATTTAGCTGAGGGGCCACCCTGGAATTGGCCTCAAATCCAATATGGCGGCCAAAATCCAAAATGGCCGCCAATACCCATAGAAGCTCACAATTTCCTGCTTGAAAATCAATTTTCTAACCACAAACTAGGTTTTTTTCTAGTCCTACGTAGGGTATGAATAATTATTTAATTTTGGAATGATTTGCAATTGGTCTGAAAATTTAATATGGCCGTCAAAATCCAAAATGGCGGCCAATGTCCATTGAATCACACATTTTCCTGCCCTAATATGTAGAGATGGACCATCCTTGGTCTGAATGCGTCCTGTGGGGTGTCATCTTGTAGCTCTCGGGGCGTAGACCCCGATTTGATGGATATCCATGTCATTTGTGACGTCATCGGTGACGTCAACAGTACGAGTAGTAGCGAAAGCGGGCATTTTGGGGGTGCGTGGGGGTGTGTTCGGGGTAAAGATGGACCATCCTTGGTTCGAATGTGTCGTGTGGGGTGTCATGTTGTAGCTCTCGGGGTGTAGACCACGACTTGAGGTTTTTCCATGTCATCTGTGACGTCATCGGTGAAGTCATCAGTACGAGTAGTAGCGAAAGCGGGAGTTTCGGAGGTGCAATGGAGTGCGTTTGGAGTAGATGACGACATTTTTTTCCATCCAGCTACCTGATAGAGTTACCTGTGAGTGTGAGTGTATGCGCGCGAGTGAGTGGGATCCGACTGGACTAATGTATCGTCTGTTTTCATCATTTTGCGCATGCGCAGTCTGGCCGTAGTATAGAAAGCAGGCATTTTGGGGATTCGTGGAAGTTTGTTGAGTTATTGAGGGATCATCCCTGGTCAAATGGACCGTGTGGGGTATCAGTGTGAAACTCTCGTGGGTCCAACTGGCTTGTTTTCATTTTAAGTCGCGTCAATCTGCGCATGCGCAGTTGGGGTGTAGTAAGTAAAGTGATCATTTTGGGAGATGCGTGGGGGTCTGTTGAGAGACGAGGGACCATTCTTGGTCCGAATGCCTCGTGTGAGGTGTCAAAGTGAAGCTTTCGTGGTGTAGATCATGACTTGAGGGGTGTCCCTGTCATCTGTGACGTCATTCTTGAAGGCATCAGTAGGAGTAGTAGCCAAAGTGGGAATTTTGAGGGTGTGAATTATGGTGTTTGGGGTAGAGAGGGACCATGTTTGGATCAAATGGCCCGGTTGGGGTGTCCTAGTGAAGCTTTCGTGGGGTAGAGTCAGACTGGCATATTTTTTATTGAAAGTCGCGCCAATCTGAACATGCGCAGTTGTGGTGTAGTAAGTAAAGTGGTCATTCTGGAGGTGCGTGGGGATGTGTTTGAGCGATCGAGGGACCATTCTTGGTCCGAATGCGTCGTGTGAGGTGTCAAAGCAAAGCTTTCATGGTGTGGACCACGACTTGATGAATATGCGGGTCATCTGTGACCATCCGTGGTCCGAATGCTTCGTGTGGGGTGTCTTCTTGTAGCAACACCCACCAACGACAAGCTCAATGCTTCAACGCCCTGGTGAATTAGCCCTGAAGCCCTGCGCGCCTATACGTAGCTCTACGGGTGTAGTCCGTGATAAGTACTCTTCTGATTGGTTAGTCCAAAAGTAGAGCAACAACAAAAACAAGATCAACGATTACAGGTCAATCCTTTACAATTTACAATTCACTTATGCTATTGTCCGTGTATTCAGAAGTTCATTGTTCTGATCTCAGAATGATGAGGGGCACGAGTTAATCCCTATATGTACAGACACCACCACACACCGCACCGCACCTGCAGCCTGGTGTACCCTATACCTTAATGGATATAGGGTACAGGGTGCACCACAGGTACGCTCACATGCATGCGATTACGTCACTTCCGAGCTCTGAGCTCCACAAGCTTTGAGCTCCAAGAGCTCCCATCCAAGAGCTCTGCCACATGGGAGCTACCACCACCACCGGACGTTGACGGGCGTCAACGCCCGGTGGTAGTGGTGTTGGTGTGCGGTAGTGTGTGGGGGTGGTAGAACTGGTGTGTGGTGGTGGTAATACTGGTGTGTGGTGGTGTCTGTACCTATAGGGATTAACTCGTGTCCCTCATCATTCTGAGATCAGAACAATGAACTTCTGAATACACGGACAATAGCATAAGTGAATTGTAAACACGCCCATAGCGGTTCCCTTAGCGTGGATGTGCTGTGATGGATGGGATAATACAAGGATTGACCATTAATCTTTGATGTTGTTGTTCTTGTTCTTGTTGTTGCTCTACTTTTGGACTAACCAATCAGAATAGTACTTATCACGGACTTTGTGGTTAGAAAATTAATTTTCGAGCAGGAAATTGTGAGCTTCTATGGGTATTAGCGGCCATTTTGGGTACTTATCACGGACTACACCCGTGGAGCTACGTCTAGGCGCGCAGGGCTTCAGGGCTAGTTCACCGGGGCGTTGAAGCATTGAGCTTGTCGTTGGTGGGTGTTGCTACAAGATGATTCCTCACACGAAGGATTCAGATCACGGGTGGTCCATTTCTATCCCGAACACCGTCCTTTACACCCGAAAAATATCTACTTTGGCTACAACTCCTACTGAGGACATCAGCAATGACGTCACAGATGACCCGCATATCCCTCAAGTCGTGGTCCACACCATGAAAGCTTTGCTTTGACACCTCACGCGACGCATTCGGACCAAGAATGGTCCCTCAATCGCTCAAACACATCCCCACGCACCTCCAGGATGACCACTTTACTTACTACACCACAACTGCGCATGTTCAGATTGGCGCGACTTTCAATAAAAAATATGCCAGTCTGACTCTACCCCACGAAATCTTCACTAGGACACCCCAACCTAGTTACTGGCTACTACTCCTACTGATGCCTTCAAGATTGACGTCACAGATGACACGGGCACCCCTCAGGTCATGGTCTACACCACGAAAACTTCACTTTGACACCTCACACGAGGCATTCGGACCAAGAATGGTCCCTCATCACTCAACAGACCCCCACGCACCTCCAAAAATGACCACTTTACTTACTACACCCCAACTGCGCATGCGCAGATTGGCGCGACTTAAAATGAAAACAAGCCAGTTGGACCCACGAGAGCTTCACACTGATACCCCACACGGTCCATTTGACCAGGGATGGTCCCTCAATCACTCAACAAACCTCCACGAATCTCCAAAATGCCTGCTTTCTATACTACGGCCAGACTGCGCATGCGCAAAATGATGAAAACAGACGATACATTAGTCCAGTCGGATCCCACTCACTCGCGCGCATACACTCACACTCACAGGTAACTCTATCAGGTAGCTGGATGGAAAAAAATGCCGTCATCTACTCCAAACGCACTCCATTGCACCTCCGAAACTCCCGCTTTCGCTACTACCCGTACTGATGACTTCACCGATGACGTCACAGATGACATGGAAAAACCTCAAGTCGTGGTCTACAACCCGAGAGCTACAACATGACACCCCACACGACACATTCGGACCAAGGATGGTCCATCTTTACCCCAAACACACCCCCACGCACCCCCAAAATGCCCGCTTTCGCTACTACTCGTACTGATGACGTCACCGATGACGTCACAGATGACATGGATATCCATCAAATCGTGGTCTACACCCCGGGGGTTACAAGATGACACCCCACAGGGCGCATTCGGACCAAGGATGGTCCATCTCTACATATTATGGCAGGAAAATGTGTGATTCAATGGACATTGGCCGCCATTTTGGATTTTGACGGCCATATTGAATTTTTTAAATAATTATTCATACCCTACGTAGGACTAGAAAAAAACCTAGTTTGTGGTTAGAAAATTGATTTTCGAGCAGGAAATTGTGAGCTTCTATGGGTATTGGCGGCCATTTTGGATTTTGGCCGCCATATTGGATTTGAGGCCAAATCCAGGGTGGCCCCTCAGCTAAATTGAAAGGTCATAGGTCAAGGATGACGGAACCACTGAGAAAACTTTGACCGGAAAAAATGTTAGTTTTTTCTTGGCTGGGACCTGTCTAAGAGGCTTTATCTTGTCTGATCGGGTTGAGGAGGAGGTCAAAGAAAAGACATCCATGAGGATTTCACCAACATATCGGCTGCATAACCCCTGTGTAACTTTAGCTACCGAGCTAGCGTATCTAATCCCGCTTAAGCCGGTGCTAGGGGCCGGGCGGAGTCTCCACATGAACATCTGCAATAAAAGCGCGGCTGGGATAACAAGGCTACGTCCGAGGTTCCTCCGTATTCTTGGGTCGCTCCAATTTCTTATTGTGTTGAACTAATTAATCCCTGCATCAACTCGCTTCTAACTAATATTAAGGCTCAAAATGTATACTCATATGTGTAGACTATTTGTCGATGGTCAAATAATTCATTTCGGATGTTTCTCTGTTCAATTATAGATCAAGATTCGAAAAAGTAGAAAATTGGAGAGCAGTCCTTGGAGAATTTCACTTGAAGGAAACAACTGGCAGAGAAATCCATCGCAAAATTGATATGATAGTCCGGGTAAGTTATTCATCGTTCGACTGTACATTTCGAATTACAGCCAGTGAGATCCTATCCATGCTTTTTGTCGTTAGCACTCGTGTCCGTATATCCTCATGGACTTTGAGAGAAAACGTGTGTGAAAGAGAGAACAAATATAATTTACTTTGCTATGAAGTAATAATTATACCAATACTACATGACAAATTGTGTAAATTAGAAAAGTACAGAACAAAAATATTTCCATGTAATGTTTATCGGATTGTTTGCTTTTTGTAATTTTGTTGTTATATTTCGTGTACATTATCCTTCGCAAGGTTTGTTCGCAACTTTTATCCAGAGGTGGCTTTTGTGCCAGCCATTCTTTATTTTACCGTAGTAAAAATAGCTAATAAATACAGTTGACTCACCAGCGCCTTATTCAAATCGCATTCAGATCACGTTTTACTTGCAACATTAGACTTCAAGTTCAGAGCCTTATTATCCATGATCGTAAAGACGCGAACCCATTGACTCCAAACTCCTGAGTTCTGATAGGACACTCTACTTGATATCCTAATGTCTTCGAACTTGCGTTGAATGTTCAAAATTCGAGGTGTAAAATTCACTTGCGAACGAGAGACGAACCAATCAGAACCTACAAGTCGATTGTGTGTACGGTGACATCTTTCTCAAGTAGCTACGTCATTCCTCGTATTATGGTGGTTGTGCTGGCCCAATATATAGGTCAGCAAATCAATAACGCTCTTCTATGACACATTTCGAAATTCAAATGAATTCCTGGTCAGTGAGGTTTCCTGCCTATCTATAAGTTCTTTGAACATTGAAGGGGGTTTGACATATCAAGGCAAGTTCGAAGTGGAAACGTAGAAATTGGCTTAGTGTATTGAAGTATGTCTTCTCCGTCAATAATTTCACTAACGCTTGTCACACTACAGGCGTTGCGTCTACATGCGGCTAGTGTGGTCTTTCTATTTTATCCCGTACATAGGAATGGTCACACTAATGCGTCAATACTTTCATCGAAGCCTGCGATTTTTTTTATACTGAAGGATCATGCTCTTGGCCATTGAAAATTGTGGGTACCATTTCATGAATGTTAGCCTGAGCCTACAATCATCTTAAAGTTTATTTGTTACTCTGCAAAAAATTGATACCGGTAACCAAGGCCTTCTCTATCAAAGCGACCCTAAGATTTGATTGTCACAAGTAACGCAGATCGGCGTCCTTATAGTTAATATCCGTCGTGATGGGTTCTGCTGTACCAGACTGAAGAACATTTCCATATGAACTTTACAAACGACAACGGTACAAGTGCTCAAATTTTCGCTCTTTATCTTGCCAGATCCGTGCGATTATGTGTGCAGTGCGATGAAAATTCAACAATTCACAATTCGAATCACACTGCACAGCGACTGCGCAACGGATAATCAACGCAATGTACAAAGTGTGACCACTCTCACGTTATATATTGCTATGCGACAACGCACATCCCAATCGCACTGGCCTACGCGAACAAAATCGCACTGCCTAAAGCTTAACTTTTGTGGGAGATTCGCTCACATACAAATGAAGTAGAGAAGAACAGAAGTCGTGAATTTCATGTCACCTTATCCTGAACAATGACCAATATTATCAATTGGCGCGATATGCAAGAGGTGAGAAAAATTGACGACGTCTGG
This sequence comes from Hanleya hanleyi, assembly GCA_036873755.1. Lineage (NCBI taxonomy): Eukaryota > Metazoa > Mollusca > Polyplacophora > Lepidopleurida > Hanleyidae > Hanleya > Hanleya hanleyi. The sequence goes on along the minus strand of JAVTVY010036248.1, from coordinate 5,572 downwards.
CGACTAAAAACCAATCATATGACTTCGCAGGAAAGCTCCCCTCGGCACCTCACAGTCAGACGCGAGAATGCGGTGGTTTCTCGGACGTAGCCTTAGTACCTCAGCCGCGCTTTTATTGCAGCTGTTCATGTGGAGACTATGAAGTATCCACACGACCCCTAGCACCGCCTTATGCGGAATTAGATACGCTAGCTCGGGAGCTGTGATAACACATCAGCTCAAACAAACAACTCATCTGATGTTAATGGATGAGAATCGAGGACGCCTGATGGAGTAAACGCCTCAACATGGGATAAACCTGATAAATGCAGGAATACCCAGAAAAGCTAACCTGTAATATTCGACGTCGAGCGGCTTAATTTTCCCAACAAAACAATAAGCCTACATCTTTTTGTCGAATGACATACACAGATGGCGGGCTTCGGGAACGCTGTCCATATTACCCATATAATGGAGATTATGGCGAAAAGAAATATTTTCAGTTATACAAAATGTCGTTGTTATTCTCTGTGTGATAGCAAAACTGTCAATCATGGTTTCAGTTCGAACAAACCTTAGCAAATACGTTCGTGTGATCAAATAGTTATATCGAATTGACCGGAAAGTATCTGTATGAACCGAGCAAACTCCCATGAATGTTCGCCTATACATTCTGGTCTAGATTTATTGAATGTTTACATACTCCGGATCGTGATGCTGGTGTTTGGTTATTTCTGTTGTATATCTCGAGCCATGTGTGGAAGGTGTGATGCGAGAGACATTGTTGATGCGTAGCACAGCTCGTAGTAGTATATTTCTTAGGATTCTGCAATATTGACACGGAAGCGCGACTACTTCGTAAAGACTACAGGGGATGCATATGTAAATAGCTGCATGTGCAACATATAGTCAACTGGCATAATCAACAATTTGTAAAAAAAATCTACTCAGCAAACACATCGGACGCCCACGAGGGGTACCAGAGGATGTCCAGTATTCTTCTTTGCGTAGATACTTCTGCACCATGATAGTGACGTCGAACTCGAGAGTGCAACAGTTTAGGGCTTCATCTGTGTGGTTCGGTTTTGACGACCGGAACATCGCGATATCTTCTTTAGCTTGTGTTAATATTTTTTTATTGACTCAGATATTATTTATAGATGATTGCTGGCGCTTGTGTTCTCCATGCACGCGAGAATAACATCTCAATCTAAGTTTATTGCAGCCTCCACACTGGCATCATTTCAAAATTGTCCACTGCTTGTCTCTTAAGAATGTCCGGTGGATTAAAAGTGTCCGGCTCTTATTTTCTAACCCAGCTATGACAGTGTTCTCCACATTTGCAAATGAAATAAAGAAGAGGATATGACAAGGCACAAAAAATCCTCAGAGAATTATTTGTCATCTTATTGAAAAGAAGCTTCTGATGAGACTTGCCTACCAAGTCAAGACCTGTCGTCTACAGAATTATACGAAATCAAAATCCGAGCGATCTTGTTCGTGATTCATAATCCTGTTGCTGAATAGTATTCTTCTAATCCAGTCGTTTACAAGAGATATACGTAGCGTCTTATGGGTCAATGGGGTTTCCAAAGTGTATTTCTTAGTCAAGATAGTCTCTATTTTCATAGGATCTGGTCACAGGCCCTCAAAACAAGAGTTTTGGGCTGTGTGGGCGGTGGTATTACGGTGAAGTGTCGAAATATGGTGTCTCTATATATAACCCCATGCTTTATACACCAAGGTCTGAAACGCACTTTGGGTGAAACGAGAAACAAAATACATCAGCATATTCTACAAGTGTCACTCTATATATTCCCGTGGTCAAATTAGTAAATTTGTGCAATTTTTTAGCTTTGCCGGGCGATTCAAAATCCAACGTAACTGTCCATCCAACTGTCCAGGTCTTTGAATATTGTATTACCGGCATTCTCTCAATTGTCAAATAGTCATCTAGTGCCGAAATGACTTCGTTGCCATCTAACAGCAGTGTATCAAATCTAACTTCTTGTGCATTCTGTGTGTTCCAATACAGTTTTGCTATACATGTGGGAGTCGGGGTGGTCGTGAGGCGGTTAGAGTTAAAATCCTTGATGAACCATGTTTGCAATATGGATGTCAAACTCTGACTCCCAACGGTACATTTGAGTTATTTAACATCAAGATCAGGGAATGTGGGTGCACGTCAAGACCAATATTTGATACAGGCAACCGGTGTCGATAGCAGTGTTATAAGGTTGCATACCAATGGTGAATTACTACATGTTCATGCGTCTTTTGCCATTTCTTTCCAGCACCCGGACTTCGTGAATGGATTAAATTACCCCAACGATATCGCGTTGATGAGGCTGGATCGCCCGGTCGACATAGGCGGGTCCTACGTACGACAGGCTTGTAACCCGCCGTTAAACATGGAATTCAAACCTTCCGACGAATGCTGGATAATGGGCTGGGGAGAGACGAGAGGTAATCGATAATAATTGACAAATATTAGACATTTAACTCTGAGCAAATATACAAATAGGCCTGCATGTATTACTACAGCTCTCTGTCATAGTTTGCCTAACTAACCTGGATTGACAATTTAGGGGAGCTTAAAGGGCCGCTAAAGTTATGCTTTGAATGTTTTGAGATTCGAAATCAACATCAAAAGGGCCATTCGTTATATCCATTGTTTTGTCAATTTTACTGCTTCTCTTATATCTATGTATTCCAAAAGTATCGATTAAATGTTTTTTATTGCGTTGCGTACTCTACGACAGTATTTCTCCGATAGTTGCCAGTTGTTCGATATATTTGGAGATAGTTGCCAGTTTTGTTTGAAAATAAACATATTTCAGAACGATAATGATAAAAATGCACAAACAATGTCAGGGGTTTGTGCCAATTAACTAATGGATATCGAAATTCTGGACTAAACGTCAGGAATAAGAAGTGTGATTCCAGTTTTATCGCATTGTCGCAGAGGTGAATAATATATTTTAGAAATATTTCATGAAAATATGCATTCATGTTTTGGATACCTATTTGTACTATTGCAAAAGTGACATTGAGTTCGACTCGTCCATGTTATCTCCGAGTATTCCAAACATGAAAAAATGGACAAAAATGACACAGATAAAAAACGTGTGGCACGTGAGAATAAAATTATTCCTTATACAACGCTGCAAAATGCTTAACTTTTTCTCTCTTCCGATATTTATCAGGTCGAATTCTAACATGTCTCAGGTCCATGCTTTGCTCGTCCACTTTGTCGATAGCACGTATTCAAATTAATTTAAAGGATCTGTGAATTAAAATTTGTAATATCAAATTTATTAAATATTTATGCGAAAAAATGCTGTAGCATTAAAAAATTGATTCATGTGAACTGTAGTTTCAGTGTCACGTGCTCGCCGGTCATTAGAACGTGTGGTTAATTTAAACTTATTTTAAACAATGGCTATTGATCGTTCTCTTAGCATCAGCAGTTTGGACTTGTAGACGTGGCACGTACTTAACCATTCTAAGACCTGAGCATATTTATTACTCCCGAAATGCCATATCACATCCTCTCCTTTACATACATTTGAAAGCCCACGCCAACGTGCTTATACGGAAGCGAATGGTAAGGCAGTTTTGTGACTGTAGTAACTGAATAAAATAAACGACCAGGAGTATTTCCTGTGAAGTGCTCTATCAAATTGAAAATAATAACAGTGACGTAAATGATGAATAAAAATGGAAAATAAAATTTTTAATTTTTAATTTCAGAATTCACAGAACAGACTATATTACAAGAATTGAAAGTGGAAGTGAGGACGAGGGCAGAATGTCGAATGAGATGGGGAAGAAGGCGAATTTTAAATTCTCATATATGTGTAGGCAATGGGGAAAACGGGGCGTGTAATGTAAGTTTCTACTCGTAATAAAACTGAACATTATAAACATTAGGAATAAAATGCTATGGGAAGGACCCGACGCGGTTTAGCGAGGATTTGGCCTCAAAACGTTGTTGTTTGTGTACCAAACTGAAATTGAATAGAAATTAATCTTTTTTCCCCAAATGAGGTGTTAGTAGTTGGATTATACATTTGGCCGGATTAAATGTCCAGGAACGTATTCGTTAAAACGATATGTCCTCATGAACAGATACAATAAAAGCGTGGCTGGGCTACAAATCACAGGGATCAATTTAATTTAATTCCGTTTAACCGTTTCCCGTATATGGTGAGATTATGCTGGTGAAGGTTTGCCCTCTGTACAAATCATTGTGATTGTAGTTTTGTGACTTCCAAACATGGTAAACATGGTGCTTAGTCTGCGTCGGGTGTCACAGGTATTTGTTCTGAATACGATATAAATACTATCTGGCGGGATCATTTTCCAACAGATGACCTGATAGGGCTATTACATCAGCGCTCTGAAATATTTGTATCTAATGCCGCTCAAGCTGTTGCTATTGGCCTTGTGGTCATGTCATTCAATATGTTCACATGAACAGCTGCAATAACAGCATGGCTGGGATAAGATCATCACAGGGATCAATTTTGATTCCTGTGATGTGTTTTAGAAATAGGCAGTCAGTATATTTGTCTATGGAGTCATATGTCTTCTTGTCAGTACGCCGGCGCCGTTTTCACCGCCCTTTTAATGTTGCGTTTAATTGAGGTCTTTCTAAGTCAATAGGATTCTTGTTTGCCATGAGCGCAAGGTATACATGAAGTTTGATCACAATTCTAATCATTGAACTGGATACAGTAATAGCACAAAAACTATTTTCAATAATTTTATGTTTGTGGTCGGTGCACACAGACCTTTGGCCTTTGATAATTTCAGTAACTGGCATGTCTCTCTCTAACGTATCCACTCAAACAAACAAAAAATGAATTTCCTGGTTTATGGCTCACAGTTACCTTGATCTTTGACCTACTGATCTAAATTATCGCCTCTATTAAGATTCGAGTTGAAATACCGATAAATATACAGTTTTCAGTTTTTCTCTGTTATTTTAAGACTTATACATATTTCCTTTTTTTTATTTCAGGGTGACTCAGGTGGACCATTGATGTGTCAGAAGAATGGATATTACTATTTAGTAGGCATAACATCTTGGGGTGTCAGCGGGTGTCAGACGTCCGGTTACCCGAGTGTATATTCCAATGTAGCTCATTTTTCGGACTGGATAGCGGACAAGATAGCGAAATATTCGCACGATTAGACACGAATACTAGCATAAAAAGGCCATAGCTGATTTTAAAATGGATTCCCAGTTGTACGGTGCACGTTCTGTTCTATGAGCGAGCAGAAAATTCTGCATATATACTACTACTTATAAATATTCCTGTATATAACCTGTAAATAAACGAACTTCGAGTGAATGAAGAAAGCACCTGATGGAATTAGAGTGAACATGTGATATGTTAATCAGCAATTCGAGCGAGAAAACTTTCCCGCTCCAAAGATCGATATTAAGAAGGATACGCTGTTGAACAATTATGGCTTGATGGGGAAATATATCGTTAAAACCGATGTCGAATGTCAGCTTCGCAGCACCATTTTTGCGGTGTTCATTGCTAATATGACTTCAACAAGTCTGTGTGGTTACTTCATA
>JAVTVY010036247.1:0-166432 GCA_036873755.1 Hanleya hanleyi | reverse complement strand
ATACGCAGTAGGAAAACAATATCTTGCAGGTTGATTGTTTCTAAAATTAACGAAAAAAAGCTGAAAGAAAGTATTAAATACCCCAGTTCAACCCTCAGCTAAAAAATAGGTAAAGAGAGAGACAGTCAGAAACGTGGGATGGCTGAATGGCTTGACGATAAAGGATGGACCAAGCTTCCAAAAGTGATGATAATGATTAATAGTTGAATATATAAGAAGGGTAACCGGGTTTCTTACAACGCTAGGCCTTTGTTCAGCAGTATAGTATTTTGGTGCTGACCCTTTCTTAAATTACAACACATATAAGGGAAGTGGGAAGAGGTGCCGACATACTGACAGAGCCACATGGCTTCACAGTATAGTCTTCTGGTTAACCTATGCTAAAGCACATTCCAAGAATCTAACGATTCGTGATATGTGTTGTATCTCAGGTACGCTTTTATTGTACCTGTTCATGTGGCAACTTGGATGACATGACCACACGGCCCCTAGCATCGGCATGAGCGGTATTAGATACAAATATAGAGAGCTATGATGAAAATGCTCTGACAACTCGTATATTGTTAATTGGTGAGCTGTGTCGCGGTGACAACTCGTACACTGGAGATTGGTGAGCTGTGTCGTAGCGTAACTCTCAGCGTCACCAAGCCAGTCCGGACAGATACCTTTTTATTTGGGTAATATATCTGTGTCACTTCATGTTAGGCCCTTCTGCAGTTAACAATATCACTGCGCGGGTCAGATATTCCCAGACGTAATATACCCGCGTCACTTCGGCTGTACCCTTCTTTAAAATTGTCAGCGTCGCTACGTCACTTCGGAAAGACACTTTTTCTTTATTTGCATAAAGCACCTGTGTCACTTCAGATCAGACCCTGACTGAACATTTGAGTGTCACTACACGTCACTCCTGACAGGTACTTTTATTTTTGTTGTGAAGTATCTGCGTCACAAGAGGTTAGGCCCTTTCTGACATTCTCAGCGTCACTGCCTCACTCCGAACCGATACCTATGTATTTGCTTAACAAAAAGTCTCGGAACTGTTCTTGCGTAATTAATGTATCCGCGCCACTCCAAGTAAGACCCCGTCTGAAATTCTCTGCGTCACTGTTTCTCTCCGGAAATATGCCTTTCTTATTCAGTATGATCTATCCAGCTCCGGGTTCTATATCGGTGCAAAAAGTTTGAAATAACTTAATCCAGGGATGGAAAACAATGTATCGCGAATGTATCGGATTATGGGACAGGCTAGATAAGGGAGCGTGTCAAAAGTTTTGACGTTCAAACTAAAAGAATGCGTCAGAAAATGAACAGGTACTCGTTCTTTTTCTTCCAGCAAACGAACGTTCGACAGTCAGAAAATGAACACTACCCCGTCAGAAAAATGAACGTCAGAAAAAGAACATTCTTTTTTGAACGTTCAAATTAGTATGTATGATAGCGGTCAGAATTCGCTGAAGGGCTCACATTACGGCTATCGTGTCGACTCTTATTAGAACGGAAAAAAAAACAAAAAAAAAACAGAACACTCGAAAAGGCAGCACCTTTGAGACTTGACTGTCTTTATTTTGCACTAGCTTTCGTAGGTATATAACCCACTTCCTCTGAAGAAGTACTTTCGTCCTTTCAAAGCAACTATGGCAAAGATTTGACGTTTATCTACAGCAAATTCAATAAATGTATTTAATATAATAAAAGTGGATCTTTCGTGCATATTCTGGGGAATTATTTACCGGGAATTATATTATTTTTTTGGAAGAAAACGAGATGAACTATATAATATTAAACTTCGACAGAGAAATATCACCATACTGATTTGGTTTTATTAAAAGTCCGATGTGACCAAATATCGTAAAGAATGATACAATAATCGGGTGAACAAGTTGGTGAATTAAGCTCCTTAAAATGTTCGTAATTTGAATTAATTTGATAGACAAATAAGGACTTTGTTGTGATATCAAACCACACATTATTATATTACGTATTTGTATGACATTTATATAACAAATTTGATAGATGGCATTCGCCGGATGTTGATCCCGAATGTTAACCGTATATGCTAAACCCCTAGCTGTCCACTATTGTACTGTCCGACCTGCTCTGTGTTGATAGTGTGTGACGCGCGTGGGCCGTCTGCACATGAGGCCCAGAAAGGAGGAGAGCTCAAAGTCGTTGCCGTTCCCGGGTATATAGAGTTGTAAGGTGTGTGCTTCATTGCATCAGATTTCTTCACCGCTACTAATTTGTTTCGTATGGAAAAATAGTGATAGTCTCCAGGTCCAGATGGCTTTTTATGCACACCAAATGACCACCCGGGATTTTCCTGGTAGGCCGTAACTGACACTGTCAACATTTGAAACTCGACATAATATTGTTTCAATTTAATTTATTACACATCTTGCGGTGTTCTAAATGCTGTTCGTTATATTTATTATTTGGTGTCAAAAATGATCCATCACGGAAAGCCCCTTGAACAGATGTACATATAGCGTTGATTTTATTATCGTATTTTGATAGATCAATAAAGCTCAATAAACGATTCACTTATATTTCACCATAAAGTATATCACATGACAAAATGCAAGGAGTCCCCATGCAGTTCGAAAGCCATGCTTCTCACAACAGGACTAGATCAATAGTTGTTGAATGCATAGCCCCCCACCAATCATGCACCAGAATTGAGATGTCTTTAGCTGCGGGTAGGAAATTAGTCATGTTTTGAAATTATTAATATGCATTCATCGAATTTTTAACACCTGTCTTGGTTTTATAAATATAAAGTATATTTGCCGCAGCTCATTTCCTGAACTGAAATTATAAATTTATTATAGTTCACACTTGTTTAATTGGAATTTATACATCTCCATACTAACATTGTCAGAATCCTGGAGCATAGTTTTCCATCTTTGTCCACACATGGATGAACTTTGTCAGAGATATATAATGGAGAACATAAATCGCAATAGTAATCAAGAAGAAGAAAAGAAAAAAAACGTGTTTCCTTTTTGCTTGGAAATATGCCAATTGCATCCGCGCTGGGGGAGAAAAGAGAACTTGATCAGCTCCCTATTTCCAGAGTAACCACAATATCGCCATTCACTTGGTTTAAATAGTTTATTTGACGACAGGAGCGCAATAAGCCGAACTTATTAGTGCGTCTCCCAGTAATCGTAGAGGAAATACATAGTGACAAAAGTATAATATAGACATATAAATATACGAAAGTCATTCACTTATATAACGATTTATCCTTTTGACATTGGGAATTTTTTGTCTTCAGTAATATTATCTTCAATAAGAAATGAGTAAATCAGGGAAAGTATACAGGCCTACAAACTACATGTATGATCATTATAAAAAGACATGTCCCGACTGAATCACGCAGAGACGCCATGCAGCTCCCGTCATATCTCAAGGTAGGCCGCCAGGTGAGGTCTCCTATTGGTCAATAAAACCATGGAGTTCAAAGTTTTAATTCCATGATAAAAAAAATAAACCTTGAATAAAACAGTTCTGATTGCCAACACATCAAGCCATTTCTTTAAAAAAGATATATGGACCGATTGATTCACGTGGAGACTTCATCACGCATGTGGCGCCCGTCATTATGCAACCTGTGAGGGCCCCTTCATTTGTAAATAAAACAAAAGGACGCAGTTCAAACACCAACTAATAAGTTCTAATCACCCAAAAATATGACTCACCAATTATAATCTGCGGCGATTACAATAGCCATAATCCAATCTGGGACGAAACCTGCACCACGTCAGATGATAGGGGTAAATCAGTAGAAAAATGGTTAGATGATAATAACCTAGTATTCCTGAATTCAGGAGAAGGTACTAGAATAGATATGCGAACCGGTAAACTCACTGCAATTGACCTAACAATAGTCTCTCCCGAACTAGCAGTTAAATCAGAATGGGCAGTCCTACCAGATACACTAGACAGCGACCATTTTCCAATCCTGACTAAATTTAGCATGAAACCAGATTTTGAACAGACAGACCCTCTCCCACGCTTCCAATACTCCAAGGCAGACTGGAAAAGCTTCCAAAACGATTGCCAAAGTCTAATACATGACGATATAGTTAGTAATGATATAGAGACTTTCAATGAAAATATAACCAGCAAACTTCTAAACATAGCACAAAAACATATTCCAGTTACGAATAAGCGACCCAACAAAAATCCAGTGCCTTGGTGGAACCAAGAGTGTGGAAAGAACATCGCAGCAAAGAAAAAAGCACTCAGAAAATTCAAAAAAAGCCGGCTCCAGAGTGATCATGAAATATATAAGGAACTGAAAACAATAGCAGAAAAAAGCGTCAAAGAAGCCAAATCAAGATGCTGGGAAGATTTCTGCAACACTATAGATACGAAAACTAACTCAAAGAAAGTATGGAATAAAATAAAAAGCATTCAAGGGAAAGCAACTAACACAATACCCGTACTAAACAAAACAAAGAGAACTAATCTCGAAAAGGCAGAATATCTTGCTGAATCATTCGCATCAAACAGTAGCAATAGCAACCTTAAACCAGAATTCAGAAAAATCAAACAAGAAACGATCCTGGAAAATGACACAAATGATTATATAGAAAACTACCTTAACGGAGACTTTACTATCAATGAATACAGAAAAGCTTTACACTCTAAAAAAGAAAGTTCACCCGGCGAAGACAAACTAGGGTATACAATCCTAAAACACCTACCAAACAACACTCAGGAACTAATTCTAAAACTAATTAATGTGAGCTGGAAGACTAAACAACTCCCGACCAAATGGAAATCATCTATTGTTATCCCAATACCAAAACCTGGTAAAGACCCATCAGACAGTAAGTCATATAGGCCGATCTCACTCACGTCAAATTTATGCAAAATTATGGAAACGATGGTCAAAAACAGACTTGAATATCATCTGGAAAGCAACAACCTGTTAAACAAAACACAAAGCGGTTTTCGAAAAAAGAGAAGTACTTTAGACCACATAGCCAGACTCCAACACTCCATCAAAAAGGGTAATGCCAAAAACCAATATACATTAGGAATTTTCTTGGATATTGAAAAGGCGTTTGACCTTGTATGGCAGGACGGGATTATCACCCAATTAAACAACCTGGGAATTAAGGGAAGAATACAACACTGGATAAAAAAATTTCTTCATGACCGAAACTTCAAAGTCCGTATTGGTAACACCATTTCCATGGACCACCAGCTAGATAACGGCACCCCACAGGGCAGCGTCATAAGCCCCACTCTTTTTAACATCCTGATTAATGGCCTGGCCAACGAAATTGACACAAAACATCCTGAAATTGAACAATCACTCTTTGCTGACGATGCTGCCATGTGGAAATCTGCTGGCTCGATAAAAAAATTAACAAGTATAATGCAAAAGGTACTGAATACAGTCAGCGATTGGGCCGATAAATGGGGATTCAAATTCTCAGCTGTCAAAACTACCGGTGTGCTATTCTCAAATAAACAGAACACAGACATCACGCTATCACTAGGAGGACAGAAAATCGAGTTTAAGAATAGTGTCAAATACCTAGGTATGATATTCGACCGAAAACTCACTTGGAAAGAACACATTGACCAATTAATTATTCGGTGTAACAAAGACCTGAACCTTATGAGGTGCGTATCGGGTACCAACTGGGGGCCAATAAACTTAGCTTAATCAAATTATATCAAACACTCATCAGATCCAAAATAGACTATGGTTCAATCGCGTATCAATCAGCATGCAAGACCCATTTGAAAAGAATAGACAGCATTCAGTATTCGGCCTTAAAAATAGCCACCGGGGCGTTCAAAGGAACTCCTCTATGTAGTCTACAAATAGAAACTAATGAAAAACCCTTACATTTAAGACGAGAAGAACTGTCAATGAAATATGCAGGGAAAACAATAGCCAAGGGCGAAAACCACCCATGCCACAAAATTTTTGGCCTAAAAACCGAATACGAATTCCTAAAATCAAAATGGGAAAAAGACTCTGCACCACTCGGTTACACGATAGAACGATTATTCGAAGAACACGACATTCCAATCTCTTGTATCTCTGACACTGACAAGGTCAATAGACCACCATGGCAACTAATCACACCACACGTGGACACGAATATACATAGCTACATCACCAAACAGGACAACCCAGAGCATATAAGAGTCACTGCCCTCGAATATATTGACACACATTGGAAAAATCGCTTGAAAATATATACAGACGGCTCCAAAAACACAAGTCACAATACAGGTTCTGCATTCGTTATACCAGAACTTGACATTCACGAAGGTTTCAAACTACCAGACAATATGTCCGTATACACCACTGAATTAGTCGCCATAATCAAGGCCCTCGAATGGGTTCTCCAGAACCGACCGGTTTCCACTGTTATTCTTAGTGATTCCTTAAGCGGACTGGTATCTATAAAGAACTCCAAATCCGACAGCAGACCTGACCTCATACACGAAATAGAAATTTTATGCACACAAATACGAGACAATGACATTGACGCCATTTTAGCTTGGATTCCCGCCCACGTGGACGTTAGAGGAAATGAAGCAGCCGATAGGACAGCCAAAGACAGCCTCACCAAAACTGCACCTGACGTGCATATAGGACTAGGAACCAAAGAACTGAATTCCATCATTAGAACCAGAATAGATAGTAAATGGGAAAAAGAATGGAACGAAGAAAACCGAGGTAGATGGCTACATAGTATTCTAGATAAGGGGAAAAGACAGAGTTGCGGATTCCAGCTAGACAGCAAACGTGACGACCGCATCATCACAAGATTAAGACTTGGTAAAACAGGACTAAAATCTCACTTATCTAAGCTAATAAAAAACACATCACCACTATGCACTTCATGCAACAACGAAGAAGAAACGATAGAACATTTTATACTCAAATGCCCAAAACATGACCTCTATCGCCGAACACTGGAAAACGAACTCAAAAACTTAAATGTCCCTCTGTCGTTGGCTTCTATATTAAATCCTAAACCACCTCTTATAAACAAAGTATACTCCACCTTACTAGCTTACATCAAATCTACTGACTATCACTCTACCATTTAATACCATATGGTTACACCAATAAACCTAGGACCAAATTTGAATAAATGTAGCACGCTTAGAGTCAAAACTATTTCACAGGGGCGGAAATGAGGGTCAGTGATCAGAAATGACTGATCAAATTTGGACACTAACCAATCAAAATGCCATAGCAATAACATAGACAAATTCACTGATCAAATCAAAAGTTCCTAATAACGAGCTCCGACCAAATTGTGTTCCCTTATTTCCAACCCTCGTTAACGAATGTTAACCGACCGGTCTTCATGCAGGGGCAGTAGACTGGAGGTTATATCAAACATTCACAGTCGGCTTTAACTATAAAAAAAATTTTATTTATAATATTTAGTACCTAATTATTTCAAAATGCCATAGCAATAACATAGACAAATTCACTGATCAAATTAAAAGCTCCTAATAACGAGCTCCGACCAAATTGTGTTCCCTTATTTCCAACCCTCGTTAACGAATGTTAACCGTCCGGTCTTCATGCAGGGGCAGTAGACTGGAGGTTATATCAAACATTCACAATCGGCTTTAACTATAAAAATATTTTTATTTATAATATTTAGTACCTAATTATTTATTGCTATTGATCATGTGTGACTTAGATCACGATAGTGCCAGTCGATGGCAAAACATAACACCAGAAAACAAGAAACTACAAACTCTTCTATTCTTTGTAATACAGGCACAGCACACTGAAGACCACAGACGAGTAAGACCAGCCATGAAACAGAACACCGATGACGACAAATATTATAAAACAACACCAAATGGAGATGAACATGCATGAAGATCATCATCGTCGGACAACAAGAACGACCAGGATACTCGACCCTGTACCACGCTGGACAGGCTACTCCACCGGACTGAGCAACCAGAATACCGAATCCTAAACCACACAGACACGCTACCCCATATATGACACCGAAATGACGCCTCAACACATATCATCCTTTGACTTTCACACAATATAGGACGTAGACCTGCCGTCCTGTGCCCCAATACACACTCCAAGCAATAGTTACAGGCACAGATTTCTGGAAGAACCGACCCTGTTCCCAAGGGCGTCGTTACGGAAGTCGATTCGAAAAATCCTGAAGACGCCCATGGTTCTCCCAGTTTTTTCTGGACGGCTTTGTGCGTACAAAGGGGTACCAAGACAAAGGAATCATCCACGCGATTAGACCTACAGTGAACTCATATTTACTAGTATAGCTTAACCCAAAAACCCCGAAAGAGACTTACGAACTTGTACATAGCGACTTTCATTTACTTCTATTTATATCTCCTGCTAATCTATCATTGTTATTTATTTATTTATTTATTTATTTATTTATATATTTAGCGCTGGAAAAGATATTAAAAGAAAAAAAAAGAAATGTACCGCGAAATCCAAATAAAACATTGAGTTGATGGGCCGCGAAATCCGAATGGGAAGCGGCCCTTAAACTACAATTTCAATCAATCAATCAAACACCAACACATCAAAACATTTCTTTAAAGAAGATGGATATTTTTCATAGACCAATGTATTGAAATATCCTTTGCGGAGCCTAAACCCTTCCTTCTTTCCCGCATACAAAGTATTCTCTATAGGGCCCATTCATTTTCAATACATACTGTCGGCTTCTTTATTAAAATTATACCATTTTCAGGCATTACATATCGCTGGAATACGTTTGTAAGTTGATAAAGAAGAATCATTTAAAGTAACATGTCCATGACGAAACAATCTATCCATGGGACGCAAGCGCCGTAGGCCATGACTTTTGATCGCCCGACCGAGAATCTCATTTTTTGGTGGATGAAGAAGAGATTCACGAAATGTAAAAATCCACATCAAACAAGTAAAACACTGGGGAAAATAAACAAGAAAGAAGTCATTAATTGATCTTGTCAAGTATTATATAAGCGAACACTCATATATAGGTGGTGACAAACCGCTGAAGCGGAGACGGGGAAAGAAAAAAAAAAACGTTTTACTTTTAGTTTTACCCTTTTTTTATTGAAGAAAATCACCGACATCGGTAATACCACTCCACATGATTACGGGATGCATTGAATATATACACACACGAAGCAAAAGACATGGCAAATTACAATAAAATCTATAACACGGGAATGACGCGCGATGAGAAAGTAGATTTGATCCGGCGCGTTTCTTAGTATCGGGATGGCAGCTTTCTGTATGTTGTTCATTTCTGCTCGCGTCAAACGCCAGCCGTTTGCGCACGTGAGAAAATGAACATGCGAAAACGAACGTGCGAAAATGAACGTCAGAGTGCATTAAAAAATGAACGTTCAAAAATGAACGTTCGACTGTTCATTTTCTGACGCTGCTGTGTAAAATGAACGGCCTGACGCATGCGGAAATGAACGACCTCCTGTTCAAAAATGAACGCGTTCGCGTCAAAACTTTTGACACGCTCCCTAAACGATCAGCTGATATTCAGATAAAGTACAATATATAGTGTATATAAGTTTCGTGTAATTCCTCGGCGCAATTAACGCGTACTGATAATACTTACGACCAGTGGAGTTCCAGTATTGTCTTAATATCCGAAAGTATTAAATCGGACATCGCCGGTCGGCCTTGAAATTGTGACTGGCTGACACCGTGATTCAATACAGTCTAGGTGATCACCGACCTATTGTATCTCGGACTTATTGTTCTGGTTTCAGTAGGTTTCTTTTAATGAAAGCGTGTCATTTTACATTATGAGGAATAGGCAAAATATTACTTCATTCTAACCTACACGTATATTCGTGTTAACCATTCTTTCCCGATTATCTATATTCGACTGCAGATTTGGCGTGAACCATTCACGGAAAATAGCAGATCTCTTCTTCTCATACAAGTTCCGAGGATGTGGGTCTCTTTTGGAGATTCCCTCTGTCGGGTTGGAAATGCTCGTTATGAAGCACGCTGTTTATGTATCTGACCAGTCTCTACGAACCCCAAGAGGTGATGCTTTAATGCAGCAAATTATACATGAATTTGATAGGGCTATTACACCATCGCTCCTAAATATTTGTAACTAATACGGCTTTATAATGGAAAGCGTCGTCGGGATAAACCCTCAAAGAGATAAGTTTTGGTGATTATCATGTTTCTAGAAATAGACAGTCAATATTTGCCTGTGGGGTCAGATGACCTCTTGACGGTAACCGGAATCTTTTCCCACCACTCTTGTTATTTACGTTTAATTGTTCCCTGTATATGGTGCGACTCTGCTAATGGACCAATTTTCAGGGCCGCTTCTTCTATCTAACGATCACATATTTAATCATTTTCCATCAGATGACTTGATATGGCTATTGCATCTTCGCTCTGAAATATTTGTAACTAAGCCGGTGCTGGAGACCGTGTGGTCATGCCGTTCCACACGAACAGTCACAATAAAGGAGTGATTGGGATAGTTTTGATTCTTATGTAGAAATATGCAGGCAGTATATTTGCCTATACGGTCAAATGACTTCCTGTCAGAACGCCGAAATCTTTTTCCACCACCCGTGTTCAGTTGCGTTTAATTTTCTATGTGTCGGGATACACGAAGAGAGATAGCGCCAGACGGTGCGGTGAAATAATGTCTTCAGTAGCTCTGACTTCATACATGTTCTGAAAGGCTCTTTTGTCGGGGGAAAAGCGCGTTATAAAGCATGCTTATTATGCATCTGGCCAAGTTTTTCGAACCCAAGACGTGATGATTTAAGTAGCAAAGTTTGAATTCGCTTATGTGTCGGGGACGCTTGATGGAAGATAGCGATAGATCGATTATTTACTTCTTAAAATATCCATTGTCCGTGTATGGGCATCAGGTGGCATTTCACCTTCGTCCAAAGGATGAAAAATTGAGCAATTCGAGAAAATGTACTGGTATCGTCCCGATTCGCCGTTGCAGTTACAACCAGTAGGACAGTTCCGAAACGGAACTCTCTAACTGCAAAAGGTGCGAAACGACGTCATTGTCCATGTGACGTCACGCCGAGGTTAGGCAAGGAACCATTTCTTAACATTGGAAATGTATTATTTCATTCACGGAGCCTTAAGCTTACAGGCGATGACTTCTGTTTGCTAATGCCTATTTAACTCCGAGACAATAACATCTTTACAGTTCTGTTGATATTCAGTATTTTGAAAGCCACATTGATACTTATTTTCCGATTGATAAAAGAGACATAACTAATGCTAAAGCATTACTCGGTGCCTAACCCTGGTCCTACGTCACGTGGATATATAGCCTCGCTTCACGCCTTTGTTCGTGCCCCGAATATATCGAACCATCGGCAGCTAAAAATCTGCTAGTGTGTGGAAAATAATTTCGCGTGAATTCTTCGAGTAACAAGTGAGAAATGACTACATTGTAGTCAAAACCTGCGGCAGTGGCAATAATACAGTGAAAGGCATATCATCGGAGGTAGTGGCAATGGTAGAAAAACAACATCTGCCAGTGTTTTCACGCCCAGGGAAGTAATTTTCATATTCTAACTCACAATTGTAGGAATTGCCTAATAGGTCTGATACCATATATATATATATTCACTTTCCCCGTTCAAAATCCAACGATTTTGACTGGTCCATGCCGTCTATACTGAATTGACAGACGAAGTCACAATTATCGGTTTGGCAATATCTTGGTATAAGTATCGTGTATGCCAAATTTCAAAACATTCGGTTCAGCCGTTGATTTTTGCAAATCAAAAAGGCTTTCAAATATTTGGAATCCAAATAAATTTCAAGGGTTTAGTCATAGCGCAAAAATCTACGCTCTTCAGTCTCCCTTCTCGCTTACGTTGCCGAGCATAATGGAAAGTTTATATTTCCTTAATTTTCAATGAATTTAGTATAAGGTCTATCACTCTGATCTGTGAAACTATGGAATGGGGTTGAAGGCTTTATCAAACTGTCCAAGAGGCATAATGACACTTTTCACTATTAAATTAAGGCCTGTGACAGTCTTGATATTCAATTAGACTAATTAATTAAGTTTCTGTATTTGCGTGTCACCTGCAAACTAAATACCTTGACACTATTTTCCATGCAGCGAGTCAATACCAAGACATTAACTATTTCATTCTTAGGAAATATCATCTCATCTGACAAGTTCGACCTTGCCTTTTCGAAGGTAATTTAAGTGGAAAATGTCAGGGCTAGTTCACTAAACAAGGTATGTGTGTAAGAGAATGATGTCGAATTCTCCTCTCCTGGAAATCAAGGCCCTAGCTTTTGACAACGTGAACAAATAGATCGCTTTTATGGTCAGCATCTGCTAATAAATGACGTCCTTCCATTCGTAAAACTGACAAAGTAACGTAAATTTTGTATAGAACCAGTAAATTCTAGCAGAATTGGGCTCTGACTTGAGAGAATGATGTCAAATGTAATATGTTTCTGCGCATTGTCTGCTGATACACATAAGTATTGAATTTACGGAAGTGATTAATGCTATTCTAAAGGGATTCTGAGTGCGGAAGAGGACGGGAACATCAATACCAGCGAATCAAGGCCCTGGCTTGCGAGAATGAGGATAGAGAGGCTGTGTTCTGAAAGAGAATCATTCAAAATAGCTATTTGCCGAATGTCATGCAACCGAAAGTGCACAATATAACTGCGCGACTGCGAGGTATTGTTCGCGCACAGGGGTGTCCAACTCATTAAATACTACATAGTCATTTCTGTCTCTTCGAAGTGGGCTATCATTTGAAATTGTCCGGTAATGAGTGAGTCCATCTGAATCCTTTCGTCGGCAAAATAATCATTCAAGATTCAAGATTTTATTGTACAAACACCAGTCAAAGGCAGAGTACAAAATTTTAAGAGGAATACAACTAGAGAAAAAATGGAACAATGACATGAATATTAATATTTATATATATGTTATATCTGAGAGATATGTTATATTTGAGTGTTACTGTTGATATTAGAACCTTGATTTTTAGGATCAAAGTGCATCAGGGGACTGTTGCCAGCATGTTTCGAGTGGACCTACTTTTGATGAAAATTTCTGGTGATTTTTGATTAAAATCACTGGTGATTCTAACTTGGGCCGTGCCCATCTTAAAATTGGCAGGATTTCAACTGGGGGTCCAAGAATTCAGTGCGTGTCTGAGTCCTAATGCATACACTACTTCGTAGGTCCTCTGACGTTATTCACACTGGGCATGAAGGTGCATTAGGGGACTGTTGCCAGCATGTTTCGAGTGGACCTACTTTTGATGAAAATTTCTGGGGATTTTTGATTAAAATCACTGGTGATTCTAACTTGGGCCGTGCCCATCTTAATATTGGCAGGATTTCAACTGGGGGTCCAAGAGCACAGTGCGTGTCGGAGTCCTAACGCCTACCCTACTTCGTAGGTCCTTTGACGTTATTCACACTATTCTCATATATAATAATTAACGAAGCAATAATTCATTCCATCGAATATAGTTGCAAATGAATTCAAACGCGCTTGAAGACAGTATTGTCATGTGAGATCGGAGGTTGAAAAGAAAAGTGTGGCAGAGATCACACTCTCTTAGCGCATGCGCATTTCAAAAAGTCACAAGAACAAGAACAAGAAGAAGAAGAACAACAACGCGAGCCTCCCGTAGACCTGCGTGCCGCAGGTAAAAACGCGAACTGTCTATATTTACAGTCACTGGAATTCAACTGGTCTTGATCCCGGAAGTGGTAAACCCGGGCACCCACGGTCGGCCTTATGTCGGTGAAATTGGTGCTGGTTGACACCATGTTTTCATAGAGACTAGGTGATCACTGACCTATTGTGGATGAATATATGGTTCGGGAATTATTGCTTTGGTTTCAGTAAAGTAGATTTCTTTTCACGAAATCATGTCATTTAACTTTGTTACACTTGTTATTTTTCACTCTCGAAATTCTATGGCATATATTTCCATCTTTTTGCATTTGAAATTCTACATTGGGTGAACAAATATCGTAAATGAAGATGTAGTTGAATATGGCACTTGGTTATTAGTTCATGGCTTTAATCACTACAGCATTGCTGGGTTGAACAAATACTATCTCTTAGTTTGCCGCCGAAGTATACGGAGAGAATAATTGTTATCAGGAGTGACGCAGGCACGTTACGAAAACAAAACGCCTGTAGTGACGCTGGAAATTTAGATAGAGTTTCACCTGAGGTGACGCAGGTACGTAGCGCAAAGAAATCTCTATCCCGAATGACATCGTGACGCTGATAATTCTAGAGCTGACCTTGCGTGAATCAAAGCAGACACATTACGCAAATATAAAGGTCTCGGTCCGAAAGTGACCAAGAGACGTTAACCCTACCTGTCCTGGGGGGGGGGGGGGCATTATGTCCCCCTCTACCAAACTTTCTGCACTTTCTCCGGAACAGCAAAAACTGGAGAGCTGAAACTCCGTGACTTTATAGTTCATCTTATTGGGGTCATGTTGAGCCTATTCAATAATCCCCTGAGCAGAGGATCATGGGTAAATTCAAGATGGCGCCCACGTGGGGTACCAGAAAAGTGACGTTTTTGTCATATTTCTTCAAAATTGAAAAGTGAGCAAAAACTATTTTATTTCATATCACATTAATATTTGCTAATTTTTCATTGCAAAAATTGGAGAAATTGCAAAAATAAAAAATTCGGAAAATCTGACCAAAAATCGAACAAAAAATGCCGTTTTTGAAAATGACTTCACAGTGACGTCATCAAAGCGGCCATCTTGGATTTATTTACATTTTCTGGTAGACCTTGATCCAAGGGTATAGTGTAATAAGTTTCAGCCCCCTAGCTCAAGGGGTAAGAAAAATAATATGGGGGGGCCATTTCGGCCCCCCCCCCAAGGCCTGGACAGGTCCCAAAAAGCCCAGGCCAGATAGGGTTAAGCAAAGAGAAAGCTACAGTCACGTCGCCAGTTCCGACCCACCAAAGTGAAATTTGCATCTTTTTCAGAAGGAAATGGTTTGATTGGCATATTCATTATCTTGATCGCCGTAGTGACGTAGATCGATTATAGGTCCATAGCCTTTATTAACAAACTAACTTAGCTGGGGATAAACTGAACTGCATGGAAAATAATATTACATTTCTTAATGAGAGGTGTCAGTTCCGACCCATTGTCGCCAGTTCCGATCCAGCCTCGTTTTGACATTGACCTTTGGCCCAGATATAAACAAATGTAATCGTCAACATGATAACTTTTCCGCCAAATTGGGATCCTAGCTGGATATTTCATTTTGAATGTCTTCATCTGATAAGTGAATATCTGACGTTAAAGAATGCGGGTTGGGAGTGATAGTGATATGGTCGAGCTGATCATACTGGCAAAATATATTGGACACTGAAATAACTCTGATGGCTAATAAGCGTATACTCTCTCGAAAATGATGATAAGTCAACGGTACTTTTACTTATTTTACCTCTGAATAGCAGATTAAAGAGAAGAAATGCTAATCAGTACTCGAGTTACGATTTTACGTAGTGAGCGCTGCGTTCGCAGGCCATGGTACGACCCAGATTGGCCATCCATGGATGATGGTGGTTCGGAACTGGGTCCGTCAGTTGATGTCAACAATTGAGCAGGTAGCCTTTAGAGAGACACCCCGGTAAATAAATTTATGACAGATACATAGTACCATATGATAATTATATGTGAGAAACAAAACATCAAATCTTTGATCGGAAGCCCTGCAGACGACACGGTTTTTGACCAACAGCGAGTCATGGTGTTTGTACTTAGACCGATGTAGTCGTGTGTATGGTGTGGGTCTGCAAAGCTGTCTCCTAACAAAACCAGTGAATGCATAATATAATTTAACCGTGATTGAGAGGTTGATCAACTTGCTTAAATACACCAAATGTTTTATGATTTCACGTGATCATGGTTATGACAAGAAGCAATATTTTGGGAATTGGGTCGGAACTGATACTGGATCGGAACCGGCGACGTTACTGTACAATTACAAGCGTCTAGTCCATCATTCATAATCCAGCCGTCGTCCATTAGAGAATATCCGCGTCCATAATCCAAAGACCTATTCCATTTTCCATATAACAGTATTAGCACCAAATTCAAAAAGGCAATCATAGTATACAAAAACATAGGCTTGTTTCCTGCAAGAGAGAAGCGGTCAACAGTTTTCAATGATGCCGGCAAGACATCATGATGTTCCAAAAATATCAAATCCGTATCGCTGGTCAGTATTCTTAATCCAAAATATTCGTTGTAAAATCGTCATCTAAAGAATGATGTATCTCAGTCACGCTTTGATTGTGACTGTTCATATGAGTACCATGAGGTTCTTGAAGTACATGGGTTCATACGGCCCCTAGCCCCGGGTTAAGCGGAATTAGACACAAGTTACGAAACGTAGCGCCATAGATCTTGCACGCTACGTTCGTATTTTGCTATCAGCATGCGATATGTATCGCCAAATTTGAGAAACTTTGAGTGTAGGCGCTTGGTGGAATAGCCCTGTTTTTTAAGTTTCTGCACCAGTGTTTTGTGACGTTGATTAAAATCGTCACATTTAACACAGGATCTAGCAAATGCTACTAAGCGAGATATGTATACGCCATATGCAGGTCCCATTGGAATATTACTGTCCAGAAAGGGATAGTTTACGATGTCGAAATTGTAATCATCTCTTTTGTCATAAAGTCGACGAGAGAGAATGCCCGCTTCATTTTTATAGAGATATAGATCTAAATATGATGTGCCTGTAAGGCTATCTGTAGTTTCCTTCAAATCCAGTGAAGGTGGATATATATCCTTCACTGCGTCATTTATATAGCGATTATCCACAGCGAGAAGATCGTCTATATAGCGTTTGGTGAATGAGAAGGAACGGGCTTTGAATGGATCGGTTTTTGAAAGCGCCTGCATATAGTCATATTCATAAGAGAACAGATACAGGTCAGCCAACAGGGGTGCACAATTAGTTCCCATTGGAATACCTGTATGCTGCTGATATATTGTGTTGCCAAATTTCACATAGATATTTTTAATGAGAAATTCAAGCAACTCTATAAACAAAGAAACATCCCATGAATGATATCTCTTGTATGTAGTAGAGCTAAAGAATGCTTTATGGCTTCTGACATTAATATATCTACGATCAGTACAAGCCTGATGTTACATACTGACGCTGATAACGTATATAAGGTATCACATATAGTGACGCAGGTACGCTATGCAATAAAATGTTGTTTTTTTAATATGACGTTAATGTGACATTATAAAAGCGACCATCTTGGATTTTTAAAAATATTTTGTTGGTAGAGCTTGACCCAAGAGTACGGTGTGGTTAGTTGCAGCCCTAGCTCAGGCGGTAAGAAAAATAATTTGGGAAGCCGAAATGGCCCTCCCCAGGCCTGGACAGATCCCCCAAAACCCAGCCCAGATGTGGTTAAACGTGCGAATAGATAACAATAAGACTCGAAGCCAGAGACTATCATATGGGGGACATGGCTAGTAGGATTTATTAACGGATGATTTGGATTGGTAGCCCAGGTACTTGCCTATGTCTAAAGTTCTAAGCTGAGAAGAAAATCAGGGAGATAGAACGTCAGTATGTATAAATGTCGAGATATTGATCGCTACGTTTACATTTCTTTTCACGAGGATCTCAGTTATGTGCTATGCTAGCTCAGCTCAGTGCTACGCAACGATGTACCGAACTATCTTAAGTTGGCAGAATCCTTTTGCATTTCATATACGCATACTAAATCTATAGCTACCAATATATTTCATTACTCTTATGCTGTTAAGAACTTGGCTGGAACTTGTTCACGTCTGGAGGCTATAGTTGTGATTGTTAATCGTCGAATTTTACCTACACCGTGCAAACATATTGTGACTCATCACCTTGAAATAGTGAGTGATAAAGGCCTAAAACGCTCCTGGCGAGGGGACATAAACATAGAGAGCCGAGAAAAATAAACCTAAACGCCGACCAGAAGATAGTCCTGACTGCACTGGAGTACGTTATTGAGGGGTCAATTCGAGAATAAAATTGAACCTACGGTACTCGACGATTCGGACTTCACCAAGAGCAAGGTCGTTGAAACAATCCACATACTGACAGAAGTACCCTTTCTCAAGCAAAACAAGTATTGAGAAACCTCAATTCGCAAGAAGTTCTAGCAAATCTCAATATCGTCTTCTTAAAAAGTGTATATCGACCCACAAGGTAGCAAAATATTGTGTGCAGGTACTTATCCCTGGTGCGGAACCCGAACTAGAGCATGTTTGTCTCCTCAGATAGATGACTGGCCATCTCTACTAGCTCCGGTGCTAATTCTCCCTGTACCTTTGACCGGCTGCCTGATCATGAGCTCGACCCGGTGCCTCAGCCTGCTGATATTTTGGTATCCAAGTCTACAGTAACTAGGCACAAGGTCGAGCCTGCTCCGTTGACATCACCCCATCGAATTGGCGGCGGAGTTAGTGTTTATGGTAAATTAGACTATGTGTTGGCCATACTTATGGTTAGAGAAATTTTGTTAGATCCAGATATGGAAACTAATTCTGATAGTCCACCTGACAACGTTAATGGCGGGGAAATATTCGTACTTGATATCGGTAATGGTAATTCAGATTGGAAATGTGAGCGCAACAAAACAGAAGCGGTAGAAAAAGATGGCGGCTTACTCAAAACAGGTCAGAGGTTACCTCACATGCAAATAAACTGACATCAACAGGAACCTAAACTTCTCCCCGTGATGATTTGGATACTATCCACGATTTAAATGTTGAGTTCATGTGAACATGTTGCATGGCATAACCACACGGCTCCTAGCGCGTCTTGAGCGGTATAAGATACAAATATTTAAGGGCGATTACATAATATCCCTATCAAGTCATCTGATGGAAACTGATGAGCTATATGACCGTTAGAATGCCCAAATGAGAGACTATTAATAGCAAGCAATTTCTTACTCATGTATACCCTTAGATAAAAATGAGAACAGATATTTTGAAGACGAAGATGAGGATATTCATGTAACTCACTTTAATCTTCGTTTACCTGACAAGAGAAACAAGCCAAACACCAAAAGGAAGTTTGTGAATAATGTATTCTGGTTAATTAGTAATCCCAAACTGGTGTTGATGCAATAAGTTGGTCATGAAACGATCCATGTGTTACTCACACATGGTAAGGGCAATCCAGGCCATTTCCGTACTGTAAACAGTGTTTTTGAGACAATAGATTCTTTAGCATCAAAAGGGAAGATAGTTGCGATATAGCAAGATATTTTGTGATGCGAAAATGACAGGAACATATCACGGGCTTTAAAATTCTAGAAATGTAAATCAAGTGAAATATAAATTCGAAATGAGTAACAAATCAAAAAGGAACAGCAATACAATCTATACAATCTCATTGAATTAAGATAGCACGTAGCTTCGTGTCGGATACTTTTGTTTATCCAGTCAAAGTAACACTGATAGCGTTACCTGAACTAATTACAGAATGTTCAAAGTTAGGCTATGATACTACTTTTTGTCTCGGTGTTGTGTATGTGTCTCGCATTTAAACACACTGTTTTTGAAAATAGTCATATCGAAAGTGTACCAGGAATGTAAAATTTTCAAGATGACCGCCTTGATGACGTCGCAGTGACGTCATTTTCAAAAAGGCCTTTTTAGTCGATTTTTAGGTCAGAATTTTTTCAATTTATTATTTACTTAATTTCTTCGAAAAATTAGTAAATATTAATCTGATGTGAAATAAAATAGTTTTTGCCCACTTTTTCTCTCGAAAAAGCAGAAAGTTTGAAGAAAAATAAGGAAAAGAGCACTTTTCTGATACCTCCTGTTGCCGCCATCTTGAATTTATCCAATATGCTCTGCTCAGGGGGTCATGCAAATAGACTCAGGATGACCCCAATACGATAAACTAAAAAGTCACAGAGTGTCGGCTCTCAATTTGTTTCCCCCCCCCCCGGGCCTAGTAGGGTTAAACAAGGATTTAAATTTTTGGCCCCAAAACGAAAAAGTGGACAACAGCAATATCGCTGGTTTTTTTTGTGAAAACCAGCAAGTTTTCGATATTACTTTCGCTGATTTCACTGACAAATGGTCAGAAGCTATAAAAAGCTATTTTGTAAAAGGCTTTTTGACAGAGAAATATTCTGGTACATGAGTAATTGAAAATTGTTTTCCGCCATTGTACGATCCATATTCTGGGATTACATATAACATTCCAGCAAGTATGAGCAACGTAACTAAGAGACTTCAAGATGAGGAAGTGATACTCATAAAGAATAGAGAATATTAATATTGTAACGCACTATCCCAGTGTCACCCAGTGTATCTCACTGGTGCAAAGATTCTCTCTGGAGTCGAAATTGGGAGTAGGGTAGAACATCACATCAGAGTTTGCTACTCTCTAAACCATGAATATGATAATCGATTGAGACAGTAATATACTAGACATGCAAAACTTAGACTCAAAGACAACCGGAGATTGCAATTCGGGTTTTATTCATCAAGGTACAATAAGCATATCATAGAAATATTTTCTGTAGAAGCTGTTTACCAGCCATACGTATTCACAGTGATAGAATCAGATCAGGCTGTGCCAAATCCGGTACAGCGGGATATGTTATATATTATCAGAATCGCTCCGAAATTGGTGCAGGTCACAGAAACATAGTTGCACCGAAAATGGTGCAGGACACTGAATTTATGGGCTTGCCCAGAAAATGGTGCAGGTTTCAGATTTAAGACTTGCTCCGAAGTTGGTGCAGGTATTGGAAATGTGCTTGGGGGGTACTTACAGTAGTCTGTATGCTTTAGTTTTGAAAGAGATAATCGGCATACAACTGGAACATTTACTTCTCGACATCCAAGCGATGCACGACTGAAGTATCAACATGTTTATTTGCTCGTCTGTGAGGTACTGTATGTGTGACCTTGACCGGGCAATGTTTTGTAGACATGGACACGTGTTTGTATTAGCCCAGAGCCTGAAAAATACAGCAGCTGTTCAGTAACATCAATCATCGTGGGTGGTACTATTAATTAAATTTTATTCAATTTCCCCGAATTCGGAGTAACAGAAATATATGAGGAGGAACTGCATTCGTTGACATAATTTCAATGAATGTGCCTCTGAAATGAGCCAACGATCGTGGTCTGGCCAGCTATTTATAGTCTGCTCTGCGTGGCCTCTGACCGCAGAGTATCAGCCAATCAAATTCACATTCGTAGGCCAGCAAACAGGAGGAAATATTCGACGAAGAAATGCAACTTCCATGCAACAAAACAATTAATTTCCGTGGAAGAATGCACGATCTGTTTTCAAGGCATTTTCTCCAACATCTAGAGATGATTACTGCGTAAGATTTATACAAGATTGCAGGCTTCAGAGGTAATTATTCATCATCACGTAACGTACGAATTTACAACAACAATACGTCAACAGCAGCAATCTTTGAGAAAACAAATGATCAAACACTGGCCGTTTCCGATCCAAGAATAATTCAATAGCCAATACTGTTTATTTAATGAATGCATTAAATTATACGGGTACTGCCTTTACAATATACCGGTACAGATTTTAACGGGATTTTAATGGTGGATACACCAAAATGTTCACACTTACCTGCTTTAATTCACTTGATAGATCAGGAGATATTTTTTAAGACACGTTTTGCCCATAAGGTTGCCGAGCACTGTTTCGATTTAAGAACGAGGAAGAATTTCAATGCTGTAGAGTGACAGAGTGGAAATTCCTTCGAAATATATTGGAAAATTGAAAATGCCATTTTTGAGAATGTATCGATATAAATTCAGCGTAAAGGTGACTGGAATTCAGAAATAACTAATTTGGAAAATAATGTAAAGTTTAGTGGACAGAAGTCAATGAGGTCATGCATATGGCGATTAGGTTCTTATTATTAGGCCCCATCTTTGTATTTGACATAAACAGAAAATGAGCTGGCAATGGTTACTCGATTTGCACTCGTTTGAATGCTAGAGGAATCACAAAGTGGTAGAAGGTATAAACATCTACTCGCGTACTGGATAATTCAGTTGTCAGGAGATTTTCCTGTATTTTGTCGACAATCAGCTCATATTTGAGTGTGGTGCGAATTTTTGCCTTCCGAAAGGTATATGGTTTGGCAAGATAATGTTCCTGAGATAGGGATAATTGTTTTGGCATATATTATGTAAGGTGCAAATACAATGGGTTCTGAGTTTAGGGCAGTATCCGAGCGAGACACCAAACGTAGGCCTACACACAGCACGTCTCCAAGAAATAATACCACAATGATTTCTTACAGCCCTCAGGTGTAAACAATGATCATCCGGACGTTTGGCGCAGCAAACATTGACGAATGTGCGTTTGCGCATATAGTCATTGGATTTCACCATTAAAAGTGATTAAAATAAATTAAATATTCTCTTTGATTATGCCCTCCAAAAATGTCGTATACTCTGGGGTGTTTCTCTTGGCTTTTCATCGTGGACCGACCTCCATGATTCTACGGAAGTCCTACATCTGACGTGCGCTGTTTGGGCGAGATTGGGAGTGATACTGTCCTTGAAAGTAGTTTCAGCATGGCTGTCAATATGAATTTCTGTCAATACCCATAGGTATGAGAGGAAACCAAAATGGTTTAGTATGCCGTTTTGGATACGTTGTCTACTTTAAAAAAAACTCCGATACTGAAGAGTATTATGGAAGGGGGGCAAGTCCTTGTCAAAGCGTGTGTGCAGGCCCCAACTGGACCTTCATAATGCTATGCTCCCAGTATGATACTACTACAAGACCGGTACTACTACAATTACAAGCGCCTGGTCCGTCATTCATAATTCAGCCCTCGTCCATTAGAGAATATCCGCGTTCATAATCCAAAGACCTGTTCCATATTCCAGTATTAGCACCAAATTCAAAAAGACAATCATAGTATACATAAACATAGGCTTGTTTCCTGCAAGAGAGAAGCGGTCAACAGTTTCCAATGATGCCGGCAAGACATCATGATGTTCCAAAAATATCAAATTCGAATCGCTGATCAGTATTCTTAATCCAAAATATTCGTTGTAAAGTCGTCATCTAAAGAATGAAAGACCGTGCTGAGTGGCGACAGCCTATTTCCTGTCGACATGTGAATAACACTATAAAGAATTCAGCCTATATGTAATCATGTGTTTTATAGGCATCTCTACTTTAAGCGTTTAATCGATTGAGCACATTCAATAAGCCTCGGGGAAAGCTTTTCTTTGTAGTAAAACAACCGCGAAATCCATCCTGTTTATTTCAGCTCACGTCCAGAAGGAGAAATAATATGTGTTCTTCAAAGATAATTCAAGTCCCAACGAGCTCCGACCATTATCGAGTGATTGACTTTCGGCTTTCAGACAAGTATTGTCCACTAGGGATTATCAATAAAATACTCTTAGCTCCATCTTTAACTCAACCCTTTGAGAAATTACGGAAAAGCTTTGACAAATCCACAAGCGCATGATCATCGTAATTCTGTTAAGTTATTGTTTGGTCGATATATATCTGCGAGGTTCAAACTGCGCATAAATCCCAGAAGTGGTTGTTGATCTACTCTGGTAGGATATTGTCTTAACATACTTGATACTGGTCGGTATCAGAAGTTAATCACCCTCGTTTAGGTTCGGAAGGACGAAGTAATAGAATTTGAGTTTGGAGGCATATCTGCGTGTATCCATTCAGAACGAGGTCAATGCTACGTCACCGTGGCATTCATGGATATTGACGTAGTTCACGGACGTCATACGGAACTTTGAAGATGGCCACGATGGCAACTAGAGACCTATAGTCAAATGCCCACCTGGAGGGTGGGGAGCGAGGGTTCGGGATAAGGCGTCAAGAATGCTCATCATTAAGGAACTTGGAGGGGATCTGGATTAGCCTGCTGACTATTTTCTATATTTTCTGTGTATTATCGAGAATATTATATTTTATTTCAAGCGTGGTTATATGGATTCATTATTCGGGTAACGTACAGTTAGTAGAGGCACTTTCTCCATGTCTTCGAGATGGACCGAGCAATTTCTCGGTTGAAAACGGGATGGCAGCACCGGGACTCTTGAAGACGTGTCCCGGTTTCCTTCCCGTCCTATCTCGATTAGACGGTACCATGCTGTTTTCGAGAGGGATGTGAAATTTGTTATAGTATTGTTTTCATTTGTATTCCACTGATTTGGATTGTTGTCCTGGTCTCATGTTTGGCCGTATACGCTCACCGCAGCACAAGCGAGATTTCCGACAGCGGAGAAAACCCGAAAATGATTACAAAAGATGTTATTGTAGGTTTAATCTGTATATGCGAGTTCCTGCTTAGATCAACCGAATTGAAAGGAATCTTTTCATTTATTGTTTGTGAATATATAATTGAATGCTGGGGATTATTGATGATATACCTCGATGGATACGCTTTGATTAAATTTATAGGAGCAGACGTTCATTATTTCATTATATCAATTATTTTGAATCCTAAAGCATACATGTACGTCTCCATTCCATAACATGAAATTATCCTATCGCGAACGTTCCTCATATAAGTCATTCGATATTAGCCTCTAGGCTACAACAGAGTGAAGAAAACCAGATGACTTTTGTCTCTGGGAACATAAAAATTATCCATTACTTATCAATTATCCATTAGCCCTTTAACTAGATATTTACAGTCATGTTATTCTCAAAGCCATGGAGAAAAGACACTTGAAATGTAATAAAATTACGGGACTTCCTTTCAAAAGTCAAACACCATTCACTGATATTAATTTCAGGATAAGCATAGATAGAAACTCAATAGGACTACGAATGCCAGCGGTCTTTGAGATAAATGCGTACAGGAAGAAACTTGAAAGGAGCATGAAGCTGCGCTATCGAAACCCCTCGGCTCTGAACCCCAGCTATTATAATGTAAGGGTGTCTCTACCAATTGATTGGCTTGTGGGAAGACGTATTTACCCCTGGTATTGTAAGTGTACTTTCTTTGAAAAAAAAAAGTTTTCCAGTCATCCAATCAATAAATAAATGTGATAGGTATACTAACATGATATAGAAATAATATGCAAACATGCAAACATAGAAATTAGTGGATTTTGTTAGACAAGGGGCATAACTCTGCAAAATACTTTCTGACACGACTCATTTTCGATAGGCATCTAGTGTCATTTTCAAAACAGATTTGCAGGCATTCTTCACATTGTGTAAGAGAATAAATCAATAAATCAGTCATCCTATCAATAAATAAATGTGATAGTATACAAACATGATATAGAAATTATATGCAAACTTAACATACAATGTAGGAATTAGTGGATTTTATTAGACAAGGGGCATAACTCTGCAAAATACTTTCTGACACGACTCATTTTCGATAGGCATCTAGTTCAGGTCAAGAGAAACAACTGTATCACGTTAGGATGTTGTATATGGAACGGTTCTGAAATTATCACAATAACAAATCATAAATGGATTCTTATTTGTAAAAAGGGGCATAACTCTGCAAAATATTGTCCGAGATGACTCATTTTCGATAGGCTTCTGATTTACGTGAAGATAAATCGATGTAACAAGTTTGGTTGCCATGCATGAAACGGTTCTGTAGATATCGCGGTAACGGACGTATGGACGTACGGACGGACGGACAGCCGTACATGATGACGACAATACCCCTAGGTCAAAGTTGGCCGAGGGGTAAAAACCGGAGCGAACTGTCTAGAGTTATGGGAGAATCTAAAACAGACCAAGCAGTTATGGCGCAAGTGAGCGAACAGAAAGAAGGACTACAGGGCCAGATAATCAACTTGAACTGTCGACATCGGAGATAATCTGCTTTTCATGGGTTTGCCTAAAACCGAGACAGTTTGAAACAAACGCGGGAAAGAACAAAGAGAAGAACAACAACTTATTGCCATTGGGGTTACTGAGATATTTTCTGAAAGACAAACTTAATCTAGAACAGGAATTTCAACTTGACCGTGTCCATCGATTTTGGAGGCTCAAAGGGCGGTCCAATCGCACGTTCATGGCCCATTATTGCAGAATTCGCGTTCCACAAGATCGCAAACAAGTCAGAAAAGCTGCCTCCTTATTAAGGACACGTCAATAGAATGAACATAATTAACAGACTGTTCTACAACGACAGGCGAGTGTATCCCCCCGGGGAGACGGGACCCGAAGCCATGGATACTCGTCCAAGGCATCATTAGGGATATCAAGCGGAACTCCATCCACATAATGAAAATAACATACATTGTCTTGAAAGCTTGAAACTTCTCAGTTGGGAAGTTTGTGAACAAAGTCTGTGTCCAGACTATATTGATTTCGTACAAGATTATATTATATAATTTTGAAAATATATGTAGGCCCTATTAACCCTACCTGGCCTGGGGGGGGGGAGGGGGGAATTGCCCCCCAACCAAACTTTCTGGGCTATCTGCGGCACCACGAAGAATGGATAACTGGAACTCCGTGACATTATATTTCATCATATTGGGGTCATTTTGAGCCTACTTGCATCACCCTCCGAGCAGAGGATCATGGACAAATGCAGGATAGCAACCACGTGAGGTACCAGAAAAGTTATTTTTCGTCATATTTTTTAAAAATTACTGCTTTTTCGCGATGGAAAGTGGACAAAAACTATTTTATTTCACATCACATTAATATTTACTAATTTATCATGCAGTTTTTGCGAAGAAATTGCATAGATAAAAAATTCGGAAAATCTGACCGAAAAATCTACCAAAAAATGCCGTTCTTGAAAATGACGTCACTGTGACGTCATCAAAGCGGTCATCTTGGATTTTTTTACACGTCCTGGTAGAGCTTGACCCAAGGGTATGTGGAGTAAGCTCTCTAGCTCAAGGGGTAAAAAAATAATTAGGGGGAGGTGCATTTTGCCCCCCACCCCCCGCCGCCCCAAAGCCAGGATCCTTCCCAAAAGACCCAGGCCGGATAGGGTTAAGGGATATTCAAAGTCATATCTAAATAATAAAACAAGAACATCTGGTGGCATAGCCATATACGTGCAGGCATGTATTTCCCGTCATATATAAGAAATAAAAAAATAGTTCGGAATTTGCTCTATGGATTAAGATATCAGTCATGCTGTAATACTGAACACGTTGTAGTAATTGGTCGTGTTTACATTCCCCATAAGGGGGGCCAAATATCTGAAAATTTTCGAAATCAATGACATTGATTATTCAGCATTGACTTAAATTATAGGACAGGTAACCTTCAAAATTTCGCAGAAGTAGATAATTTTGACGTTGAATTTAATGTTAGATGTACACTTACGCCCACAATTATTCTTGAAACTCTTTGTATGTGACCAGCACTTACCAATTCAGAGATTTTCGCAAGTTGGAGGAAGAAGTAGTACGAATGGCGGAATGTTACTAGGTGTTCACAAATGCAGTAATATATTTACTTTGAATGGACGAATTGGAGACGATAAAAACACTGAAACATGAATTAATGTTCACCGAGGTACTCGATGTGCTCAATATACAACTAAACACTTTGGCACAAGGGATCTGGCTTAAGGCTATTGCAAATGGTATCATATGAATATAGATTGTAATCGAAGAAAATTGAGTCGACAGGTGTAATTGCACATCACTGCAACCCAATATTCTTGGTGATAATCTTGACCCAAGATTCCTTAATCGGAAGGAATTTTGACGTAATAAAATTGAGGTGGACTGAGGAAGACAATGTGTTCCACAAAATATTCTCTGTCGAATACCCCTAGATCCAGTATTGTTGAATCGCAGGAATGACATAATTTTGTCAGTGTGCCTATAATTTATTTTTGTAACATTTATGCGAGTATTTCTGAGTACTACGATAACGAAACTTCAGTAAAACCGTAACTTCGATAGGCATATAATCTTCTTGCAGCGATGTTCTCCGATTAATTCGTCTAAAACGATACGAGCTGCTCAAAGTTCAAATCGGACCTTCGTCGTTCAAGCTAGCAAGATATAACCTGCAAATTTGTTCTTTTGTTTCGCACCATTTAAATCATTGGATGATTACAAAATATATGTTTTATAGGAGAAAATACATGCAACAATGTTTATTGTATACGCAGAGAAATCACGAACACATCCACACATATTTGGGCTTTCCAACAAAGTAATTTGAGGCCAGTTCCATTTAACACGAGTGTAAAAAATTCCCTATTTCAAACCAGGGCTATCAAGCCAAATTGGGATAACCCGCTTTGTGTAAGTCAAAGAGCCTATCTTTGATTTCTTGATTTCTTACTTTTGTCTTTGTTCACATTCAACGTGCGACTGACTACAGTAAATGACATGCCATTCTATATGGCTCTACCTATCTGTTGTCATGATAGAACGACATGAATACGATGTTTGTTGTCATTAGTAACCACTGATGATCCCTCTTGCTTGCAATAAAACAGCCTTCTTGGACCTGGGTACTAACAGTAAGATAAGAAGTCATATGATATCCCATCAGGATTAATCTCTCCATATTTCTTATCTATCAATCACTGCCACCTGCCAATTACATTTTCCAACACAATTACCAAGCATAATCAATATAAAAAAATCACCATGCTATAGATATGTTTGATTTTGATATACTAACGGTGTATTTTGTTAAAAAAAAACGTTGGTTGTTAACAATGTGAACTATTTTTTTATGATTAATTAGGAGTTCGTTCAGACCTCGTTCAGGAGTTCATTGCTGTTCGGAAAACATACTTAGACAAGGCTGCTGTGAAGTAGAGCTAATTGTGCTGCCTAATTCATGTAAAATCAGCAAACACTTCAGGTAATATTCGTCAGTTTTAAGCTGTTCTCTGCGTCGTTATTTTTCAGAACAGCCCTGATCCGAGAATGACAAACGGCGTTTTCGCGACCAAGATGACTGATGCATTGCAACGATACAAACCAAGAGCCGTAGCTTTGTATGGAGTCTGGTGAATGAATGTTTTTGTAGCCACATCGATTGTCGCGACCACACGGCTTTGACTGGGGACACATATATGAATGGAAGAGCAGTGATGATATAATTCTGCAAATCTAACAGGTGGAAAATGTGAACGCGATGAGTAAGTAACGCCTGAGAGTAGCACAAAAATACAAAAATATAGGGTATACCAGCCTCTAGCTTTCGACGCCGCCCTAGTATCCCCACTTTGTTAACATACAAGATGTTACGGGGATGAAACTCCGGGCCAAGGTTCACCATCAGTATCATACAAAGAAAATTAGATGCTCGCTGTTGGTGGATGGTGACTCGCTACTGAATGTCTCTCAATGAATGTCATCACTGGAACAGCTTGGCGACACACCCTAAAGAGCACAGACTTTCAAGGCATGTCCAGAGTACTTCGTTGGTAACTCGTCGCAATCTGATTCGTGGTCTGTTCGCGATACAAGTCTTTGACAAATCTTTCTCTTGATTTAAAATCAACATTATTATGTTTGCTCTCTATGCTGGGGATAGCGATAGATGTTCTCCAACCTATATGCTGAAAATTGTGGAAGAGGTTTTTATCTGGATAGCCTATATAATTATATATGTGCTTGTGTAAATTGTCTAGTTTGAGCTATAAAACACTGGAACAAATTTAATATGCCTCCTGGAAAAGGGGTTTAAGGAGAACAACCGGGAAAGCCCTCCTGTTTATTTTCTATCAAATCGAGATGAAGCATTAACATAGAGTATTGGTAGCGCAAGGATAGTTCCTCGTTCAGAGGAATTCCCAACATTCACGTCTTATGTTCAGAAGAGTTTCACTAGAGAGCATGAATAAAACACCATTCGGTCTGTTAGTCGTTACAACTGACGCAAGTGCCCAGCCATCGTACCGGAGTGAAGGATCAAACGCAACATACATTGGTGGTGGGATAAGATACGGGAGAATTGACAAGAATTCAGGTGACCCGCAGAACAATATTCCCACTGCATAATGCATCTCAATAACCAAAATTGATTCCTGTGATGATTTGTATATCAGCCACGCTTTTACTGTAGCTGTTCATGGTGACACATTGGATGGCATAATCACACAGCATGTAGCCCCTAACACTGGTTTCAGAGGTATTAGATATAGATATTCAATAGCGATGATTTAATACCCTTATCCAGTCATGTGATGGAGAGTGATAAACTGTTTGACCGTTAGATTGAAGAAGCGGCCCAAATGGGGGAAATGTTGGTAGACTGAAAGTTCTTATTCAGAACACTATGTCTGTAAGGACCGACGCTGATCAAGGGCTTCATTGCCTACCACAATCACAATGATTCATACATTGGGCAACCCTACGCTGATAAACAGCTTGCATCACTGACGTCCCTGCTCTCCTTGTTCCCCCCGCTGATTCACATCGCCAAGTTCGCGCCTCTTGGCCGTAAGGGGGCGCTCTGCATAGGCCAACCACCAATGACCAATGAAAAACACTCTTACGGAAGAGTCTTGGCAATATGAGTTGTCTCCCTTTTCAAACGTTCATATGTCGTTAACGGCAAAACCGATCAATAAACGGACGGCAAAACAGCTCTAATTACGTTAATTTCTGAGTTAAGAGTGAACAGATTTTTGGATAACTTCCTCCATTGTTTAGTAAGGTTCGTCAACTGATTGCAAACATTTGTTCACTGATACCTTCAAATAATTAACAAATAAATCCCTGTAAATGTTATTAATATCCCACTGATAAGACCACGCTTTATCGTCATGAGTATATAAGGATATCAAGCTGCATAGAATAGTAACGTGAAAACACCGTTCAATTGTTTCAGATTTTGAATTGAATGTTGACTGTTAATAAAGCCTGGGAAAAGTTCCTTTGAAAGATGCGGTTAGAGGGCGTGTCGCTGTCAAAATATTGGCATGGCTTCCACATTA
Organism: Hanleya hanleyi; assembly: GCA_036873755.1. Taxonomy (NCBI): domain Eukaryota; kingdom Metazoa; phylum Mollusca; class Polyplacophora; order Lepidopleurida; family Hanleyidae; genus Hanleya; species Hanleya hanleyi. The sequence continues at coordinate 135,466 of JAVTVY010036247.1, read as the reverse complement.
CGTGAGAGTAGTGATCTCACTATCATGAAGGCATGACGTAATTTCGATCACGTGAGGTAGTTAGCCAATCGTGGTTAGTATGAGGAATCTGGTTATCTCCGAGCTATTACGGCACAGCGATTGGGTAACCAGATAAAGCGCCCCCTTACGACCAAGAGGCGCGAACTTGGCGATGTGAATCAGCGGGGGAACAAGGAGAGAAGGGACGCCAGTGATACAAGCTGAATAGTATGAGCGTATGGGCAACCCTCGCTAACTAACAGTGCACGGGATAGTTCAGTATATATAATTGAGGAGTTTCCTCTGTGAATCACACACGTGGATGATGGGTTACCTTTTAACATGCAAGTACTTTATACAGATTATTTGGAGTAAATCAATAATTCTTATACAATACTAAATGTATCTTAGTTTAATTATTGCTCTACACTTTTTTTTTATTGGAGAATGCGTTAAATACCCAAAATCATAATGTAAATCAAATAACAGATACTATTGTTTCCTATTTGTCCAGGACTAAGAATTCGCTCGCAAGTTTCATCCCTGGGCGTTATTTACTGAGTTAGGTCTATTTCGTTAAATTCAGCGATATATATTGTTCACGGTTCTTTGATTTTTTTGTCCTATGTAACGGGGACTTTAATCGGTATAAACCATCACTATTGTCACCTCATATCGATTCAACCTCACAGTTATGTGATTTTGTCTCGGGACTGTCTCATTAAATCGGATGGTATATTTTGAGACGAAGTGAACTGCTGTTTTACTCCGATGCATCAATTGGCGGGTTTTTATTAGATTGGTATTCGAAGATATCGTAACATAACACTTGAATACAAGATTGTCCTTCCTCCGCTAAATCATCTCGGACCGCCAGATAATTGTGCCGTGGAAGAGCATCTTATATGAACTTGCTGTTTATTCATTGGCTATATATTCCGGGCCTCGAGATGTTACTCGTTTGTCAAGATAATAATTCAGTGATGATGTGGTAAATTCATATAAGCTGCTATTTTTTCCTCGATCCGCGAGATAATTTAGCGAAGGAAGGACAATATATATGGTTGGAAGTGAAAAACACAGTTTTAGTTTCCCGGCAAATAAATTAAATTTTCTTCTCAAGTCCTGTCGACTTGTTGCTTGATGACAGCTGTCTGCTGAATAATGTCTGTTTGTCAAAGAACACCATAAATTACTCAATTTGGGGATCCACTCGGAACAATTTAGACTCGTTCTTTCAATAGAATGAAACTTGTATTCCGGCCTGTATACTGAAACACACACAGACCGCTTTTTTGAGCAGAGGTAACTAACATTGAAGTGGCTTTTTACCTTGATAGCGTAAAAATTATATGCTCGGGCACAATTTCTAGTTTGAGCAATAAAACACTTCAGCAAATTTAATATGCCTCCGGGAGAAACGCATTGCATCCTGTTTATTTTCTCTCACAGCGAGAAGTAATAACATATAACATGTAATGTTTATAGTCCAAGAATCTTTTATGGACTGAGATGAGTTCCCAAGATTGACGACTGGCTTTCTGCTTTCAGACAAGTATCGTCTTTATAGCACTATTCGCTCCGTCGAACGTTCCAATTTTCTTAGAACGTCGATGAAGTCATGACAATCACTCAAGTACTCAACCATCTCATTTGAGCTGTTCGATGGATCGTTCAGTATGTCTAATTGCGGAGTATGTTCTGTGAATCACGTATTCGGGTGATGGATTATCACCTTCACATGCATGTATTTGTTATTGATCAATTATAGGAAAAGATCATGATCCTTATGCATTATTAGTGACATCATTAAACGTCTCGTCATGGAATTATTGCCGCGTAGTTTGTATACGCCCGTCGCTAGACGAGGTCATATAATGCGATAGCGATTGCCGTCCGTCTATCTATTTGTTAACTCTTGCCGACTCTTTCTGTCTGTGCGATATCTCCATTTCCATGCCATAGATTTGTATCAAACTTCAGGTTTACTTTACCCATGGCGGAAAGAGAAATCCTATTCATTGTAGAGTCGAAGCGTGAGTATCAGTTGGCCCAAACCATTTAGAAATCATTGGAAATATTGAACTGTTTATTTTTTTTTTTTAATATTCAACGGCAGGCGATTACAGCAGAACCAGTTATGAAGTTACTGTAGTTCCCGTGACATGACATTGTGTCAGTCAGTCTGTAAACGTCTTTTATTAATGTGGTATCTCCAGCTCCGAGTTATGATCTGGTGCCAAATTTTGGATATGCCTTTCCTATGGGGCAGACAACGGAGGAACCATATCTGTTTCGATGTGGAAAGGTTGAAGGACGAAGCCACTAACCCAAAATCGACCATTGACCATTGTCACCGAAATTCCAAACAAGGCAATACTGTATCGGGGGAAGCTACCATTGTTTGCCACGTTGAAACATAGATATTAAATCTGGACGAATGTGCGGGCGTATCCTGAAGCCGGGTTCTTGGAAATAAGTTGGAAACTCTATATCACGATGAATGTTGTTGAATGGGTAAATTGGTTGTTCACAACCAAGAATTCGCCTTCATGTTTCCTCTCTGGAGGACAGTAGTAGACCTATCACTATCGCCCAAAGTCAGCGACATATTTTTCCACGGATCTTTGTTTTTTTTCAATGAAGCGAGGAATTTCGTTAGCATAAACGATTCTCATTGTCACCACACTTGATTATTACCCCGATGCGCCGGTTGATGGAGTCCCATCAGATTTATCCCTGAAAACATCGTTGCACAATACTTGATACGTATGTGCGTCATTATAACCAGAATATGTCTATAGTGTATTTCGTTGGTTTATTGTCCGGAGAAATCAATCCAAACACACCGAGACTGTCTAGCCTTCAAACTTCAGCTATTTGAATAAAATACTGGAGATCATAAACCTTAACAGATTTCTAAATGACCCAACGGTTAGCAAAGCTGTGCATAATTATTTCAAATTATCTATTTCGTGTATTTCTTACCAGTGCATTAAATCAATAGCAAGTATACACTAAGTCTATATGTTTAGTTACTTTAACGACATGAAATAATTGTCTGGAGCGAATAGACGCCCCTTGCCTATACGTGTGATTGTGAGTCGTCGGCATTCGTCTATTAGCGATGTAGACATACTTTGAATGATAACCTTGATATAGTGTGCAATATGAACCTCAACATTCTCCTGATGAAGGGACCGAAATATAGAGAGTCGAGGAATAACGATCTTCTGGCCAACCAAAAAAAAAAATTTAGTCCACTTGAATAGTACGTTGTTAGTGGTCGAAACCAATAACAGTAGAGCCTACAGTATTCGCTAACCGATTGGATCTTTTCAAATTTCAAGCGTCCGGTCCGTCATTCATAATTCAGTTGTCGTCCATAAATGAAAATACGTGTCCATAATCCAAAGACATTTTCCATATTCCATATAACAGCATTAGCACCAGATTCAAAAAGACAATCATAGTATACATAAACATAGGCTAGTTTCCTGCAAGATAGAAGCGGTTCCAAAAATATCAAATCCGTATCATTGATCAGTATACTTAATCCATATGATATTCGTTGTAAAGTCGTCATCTAGGGAATGATGTATCTCAGTCACGCTTAATTGTGATTGTTCATATGAGCACCATGAGGATCTTGAAGTACATAGGTTCATACGGCTCCTAGCCCCCGGTTAAGTGGAATTAGACACAAGTTACGAAACGTAACGCCATAGATCTTGCACGCTGCGCTGGTATTTTGCTATCAGCATACGATATATAACGCCAAATTTAACAAGCTTTGAGTGGAGGCACTTGGTGGTTTGTCCCTGTTTTATAAGTTGCTGCAATAATGTTTTGTGACGATGATTTAAATCGACACATTTAACACAGGATCTAGGAAATGCTACTAAGCGAGATATGCATTTGCCATATGCAGGTCCCGCTGGAATATTTTCGCCAGAAAGGGATAATTTACGATCTCTTTTGTCATAAAGTCGACGGGAGAGAAGACTTGGTTGCCGAAACTTTCCCTCACATTGAGATGAAATACTCTTCTCCGTGCAAAGCAAACATTCGTTGCCATATACGCCCGTCCGTCCGTCCGTCAACATGTTCTTGTCCGCTGAATATCTGCAGATCTATGAAGTCAGGCCTGACCAAACTTTGGTGACAGCTTCCTGTTGACTGATGAAATGATTAGATTTTCTGATGGCTATGATGATTTCATGATTTTTAATTATTTTTTTTATTATTTACTGATGGCTCAACTTTTGCACTGTTATCTATGCTCATCGGGAACCCCTGGTTGCATGTTTCATTGTGACTTTTGAAGGTTCCCTAAATACAAGAAAGCCTGGTCCATTCAAGATTCAAGATTATCATTGGATGGAACCCCCCAATTCCAGTATATTCTGGGAACTTACATGATGATACACTTGTTCAACCTATGCGCTACCTCGGGAGGATGGGGCCCGTGGGGCACTAAATGTTAAAGTTTTGGACTTTTCCTATCCACAGCTTCTCAGACTCATGTGATATGTATGAGATGCAGTGTACATTGTGTTTTCACACACTCATGCTGAATCACCTAAAATTTAACAGGTTGGTGACATTATTTTATTTCAGAAGTACAAGAGGAAATACCGCAGTATCGAACCCCTGTTAGGTTTGAATTTCGCGCCACCTTAAATGAAGGACATTTTTCTTCCATTTTGCTACATCGATTTATCCGAAGCTTTTGCACAAACCATATTTTATGTCAGAAGTATAACATGAAATAACTGGCAGGGAAATCCCTGCAGCATCGAACCCCTGTTAGTTTGAATTTCGCGTCGCCTTAAATGAAGAACAACATTTTTCTTCAAGTTTGCTGTTAAATCATTCTATTCTACATCATATGATTTATCCTAAAACTTTTGCATGAAACATATTTGTGTCCACACATTTAACTGATACAACATAATGCTTCAATTTTTGTCACCAAACATGTTACTGTACCTTGGAAATTATGTAAAATGAGTGATCAGGAGAGCCCATTTTTAGCCTGACTGGGCAATTTTGGACCAGTTTGCATACCTGGAGCTTATGCACCCCCCCCCCCCAATAATGATACCCTTATGAAAATTTACCATAAACATCTATAGTTGAAATCTATAGATTACTATCGATTTTGTGGTACTTTTGCGGATTTACTACAGCTGAAATTCTATAGCTTACTACAAATTAACTATAGCTTACTACAAATTAACTATAGCTTACTACAAATTAACTATAGCTTACTACAAATGAACTATAGTTTACTACAAATGAACTATAGCTTACTACAAATGAGCTATAGCTTACTACAAATGAATTATAGTTTACTACAGATGAACTATAGCTTACTACAAATGAATTATAGTTTACTACAGATGAACTATAGCTTACTACAAATGAACTGTAGCTTACTACAAATGAACTATAGCTTACTACAAATGAACTATAGCTTACTACAAATGAATTATAGTTTACTACAGATGAACTATAGCTTACTACAGATGAACTATAGCTTACTACAAATGAACTATAGCTTACTACAAATGAACTATAGCTTACTACAAATGAACTATAGCTTACTACAAATTAAATATAGCTTACTATAAATTAACTATAGCTTACTATAAATTAACTATAGATTACCATAAATTAACTATAGCTCTCTATGCAATTTTATAGTATCTATAGCTTCATTACTTTAGATAGAACACTATAGCATTATAGATTTTGATGGAAATCAAAGGTGTTATAGAATAGTAGAATATATATTTTGATAGAAAACTATAGATTGATAGCTTCCCTTTGGACTTTGAGCTTTGGACTGGGTATTTATATTACATCCTCAATACTGAACAACATTGTAGAATAATCTATTTCAGAGAATGACAACGCCCTGATAACACAACGAAAATAACACAATAATTTCTTATATAATACTATATTTATTCTACTAGTACTGAATCGCTCCATACAACATCATAAAATGCACTCAGTTAATGTCCAAACACTTCGTTATTGTAAAAATACTACTTCTTTAATTGCTTCGAAGAATTGTTCAGCTTCAGGCGAATACTGGCTTTGATGTCCGCTTCTCTCTTGTCGGGGGAATACTCTACGAGTTTCAACTGGAAGGAGAAAAGAAAGAAAAATTTTGAGTTGGCAAATTATTTAGTATACACTTCAAATGGACATTACTGCAAGTCTGAACTTGTTGACGACGGCATTTGATTACAGTTAATTGAATTTAATTAAGTTATTATGAAGGAACCGATATTATGATTACTACCGTGTTCTTGTGATGGGTAAGAAATACTTACCAATATTGAAACGAATGTCTTCTTTCTCCAATTAAATCATCGGATGATCCAGTTGATGGATCTGGTGATGAGGGTGATGGCATATGATGTGGCAAGGGTTCGGATGTTGATGGTGTCGGCAGCTGACGTGGTTCTGCTGGGCGAGTGTATGCCTGGCGTTATGCCACCTCCTTCATTGTCTTCACCGAGGTCTTGATGTCATCAAGTACAGATGGCAGTTCTGTGAAATAAAAGATACAAAATGTGTACTGACAGTTGGATTGATAATATTCAGTCAGAATGTTAATAGTCATAAATTGCAGAATCTTGTTGACAAAGGATCAACAATGTTTTAAAACTTTCAAATCTAATTAAATTATTATTTACTAAGATTAATTGCATTAAATGATTATTTACAAGTGATCGCTTGTTAACCATTAAAATTCAGTGTCATTTAATATGCATTTTACTGGTTAGCAAACTTGCAAAAACTCAAATTTAAAATCTTACCAGTAAGTGTAGATAATGCGACTTTCAAAGACCTGTTTTCTGACTTCAGAGACTGGTTTTCCGCTCTCAGCTCTTTAACTTCTTTCTGCAGAGCCCTCAGGTCTGCTCGGCTACTAGAATCCTACAAAGAAGAAGAAAACCAAAATCAATAGGCCCCACACCCACATATTTTGTCCACATTGAAAGAAATTTGGATTAATATTATTAGAAATAGTTATCTAAAAGGGATCAGTAGAATAGATGAGACAATTAATGAGCAATGTTCTCAATAGTCAAAATAATGAATTATTTGATAATAGCCTAGGGGTTCAGCTGAATAGTCCTGATAGTTGAATTTATACTTACTCCATCTGACACGTCTTACAGGTGCCACTGGAAGTTTTCCTTGTCGCTGTTTTTTTAACTTCTAAAGGATGTTGTTTGACTCATTCTTTTGGGCATCACAAACTGTCTTGCTCATCTTTTTTGTAGGCTCTGTGATCTCCTGTGGGAAAAACAATTATTAACATATCATATCGTGATTTATTTTGAAAAAAAAATCACCAATTTTCAACTCAATTCTATACTAACACTGACATGGCCAAACAATTGTTTGTAGGACTTTATTTATTCATATGAAGTAATCAACAGGACATTTGAGTAACCAAACAACCTGGAAATTCTAATAAATGACATCTAATAAATGTGTAAAACTGGATGATAACATGCACAGTAGACGATACCCCCCCCCCAAACGAAGGTGAAATTATCACAATTGAAAAGTACACAAATGGAGTACAACATGTATTAAAGCTTAGGCAACAAGCCCATTTTACGTTTATATTGATATATAAGAGGCATACAATGGAGTGTTCAATGATGAACAATGGATGATACTAACCATAATTTGTCACATCATATAGTTCAGCCCTTAACTGGATAAAAAGCATCCCAAGTTCAGGTTGTCAGGAATAGTACACACCACTGGTACATTTGGACTACCCGGAACTGGGCAAAGCTGTGTGGTAAGCGTATTTGTATTCCTTCACCAGAACCCACAGTGAAGCTGTGAACATAATAAAAACATCATTGATAAACTGTTCATTATGGTGTGGTGAGGAGAGATGCAATTTGACAGGACAGGAAGCTCAGACTGTGAAACTGACAGTACGAAATGAAAGCCAGGACTTGAAAGAATCACAAATTACTGTTATCAATTCATTCATATGTTATGTCAAGTTTTTCAAGTAAACATCGGAAATAGCTTGTCTATTGAATCTGAGGAAGTAGGCTTGTGTCTACGAAAGCTCGTGTTGAAATAAACTAGTTAGTCTCAAAGGTGCTACCTTTTGTTTATTTGTCTCTTGAAGGTAGATGTTCACAAATATACCAGTACAGGAAATGACACATTGAGATTGTAAAAACATCCCCTTCAGGTTTCTTACAATGAACTATGCAGGAGTCTCCCAGCATGGTTAATCCCTTACACAACAGACCACTAAGAGAAACTGATCTATTCTTGTGAGGTTCACAGGTTATTTCAATTAACAAAATATACACGTTTGTTCAGCAATTGAACACATCATAATAAATACAATTCTCTGCTATTAAAATATCTGGGTTTTTTTTTATATTAGTTCAGATGAATTTCATTTAAAGTGGAAATCTGTAATTTCTAATAAGATCAATCATTGCTATGGGTGAAATTTTATGTTCGCTTATTTCTGAAATTGGCAATTATCCCAAGGTCAAGCTCAGACCCACAACAGTAGAGCCTACCACAATTTTATTTATGATATACTGTTTTAGATATGTGATGTTCAATAATACTGCAAACTGACATTCTCTACGTAAATGCAATTGATATACAAAAGTAATATATTATATCTGTTGTCAATATATTCGACATTTATATATTTTCATTTTCAATTCTTTTTTTATGTTCACTTGATCAAGGCTCCCGGCAAAAGGCCAAAAGCTCATGCATTAAATTGCATTTATGTGGAGACACCCAGACTTTGTAGTCATTTATTTATATTTCGAGAATGGTACACATACATTTAACGTAATCAATGAGCGTTCAAAGTTGGTAAGGTTAGACAGCATTTTATATCTAAGGTTAATTACACTGGGCTTAATAAAATCAATAAATCAATAAAACTATATGCCTAACTATCCTTCCCATAGATTAGAGAAGACAAGAAAATCAACCAACAAGCCACCTTTCCTTCATAAACCGGTGATAAATCAATCTTTTCAAGGAAGTATAATGTTTTGGTTGTTTACACTGTAATATACAAACCTGACAAAGTTATTTATATAACTAAATATATTTTAAACTATTCCAAAATATTCTAGACTTAACAAATGGAGCACTATTACAGCTTGCAAATAAAAAAAATTAGGCCCTATCAATTGTTCAATTTTCAAATGTGCAAGTCTTTTTCACACTTTAGTGTTGGCATAAATGATCACTTTAGAATGCTATTTTAGCCTACAAGTTGCAAAAGGTACTCACCATCAATCTCAATCACTTCCATCAACCATAGATAATCGGAATATGACTTTTACTGTCTCCAAATCATTCAGCTGATAACTGCAAAAAACATGGAAACATTCGGCCGCCATCTTTGTTTTTCTCTGTGCAGCGCCACCTAGTGGCCATGTCAACAAGCAGAGTTACCTCCCCTCCATTTAGGGTAGAGAAATTGGGAAACCATTTAAAAAATGCACACCGATCTATATTTGTTCTTTGTTTTTCCCCATATTACACAATTATGACTGCAACAACATAATTCAAAAAGTTAATTACTTTGATTTACCACCAGCGGACATCCTTAATTCAATTTTAATTAAAACTTTAATTCAAAACAATCAAAAATTAAAAACTTCATACATTTATTCCAATTTTCATAAATTTCCGATTAAGATTATCAGTGAATTCAACTTTAGTTAGAATATTTAAATTTCAGTTTTCAGTGACCTTGCATTTGTTTGGATATCGAACTATGATGGATGGCAATTAGATTTTTTTGTCAATTTTTATTAGCATTTCCTAAATGACATTTCAAAATACTTCACAGTCAAATATCAGCATAACGATGCTTTAGGATTTATTAGTATAGCACAACTCTGTAGTACAGTAAAACACTGTTATAGTGAACACTATACCGGCAGTGTACTACATGTATAGTGTAGAAACCACAAAATAATACAATTGTGTAGTGGTGTGCTTTTTTTTTCTTTTTTTTTTAAGCATAGCTTAACAACTCTGTAATACCGGTACAGTAAAACCCGGCTGTAGTAAATACTACACTGACACTGTAGAAACCACAAAATACTACAGATGTGTTGCAGTTTGTAGTATAGCTCAACAACACTGTTTCACAGTAAAACACTGCTGTAGTAAATACTACACTGACACTGTAGTAAACTGTAGAAACTACAAATTACCACAAAATACTACACTTGAGGTATGGTATGTTTTGGTTTTGGTAGTATATTAAAGCACTGCTGTAGTAAATACTACAATGACACTGTAGTAAACTGTAGTAACTATAGAGTACCACAAAATACTATACCTCATCTATAGTTTACTACAAAATACCTCACTTTACTACAAGTTTGCTGTAGTATTTTGTGGTAAAGTGTGGTATATTTTCATAAGGGTAATGGTGGACCTGTGTCAATCGGTGTGTTTCTATGCCATTAACTTATCACACTTATGCAATGCATAAATTGCCACTGATAAAGCTACACATTCTTGCATGCTGTAATCCCAGCACATGCATCACTCACGTGAAAACGAAGTCTGTTATATACGGTACAGAAACCACACAAACTGTATCCGCAGGGCTCTATCCAAGGATTTTTTTTGCAGATTCCGGTCCCAAACTCTCAGTTCCTTTTCATAATTCATTATTGAGGGTCCAATTTTTTGTAGTGAATTTCGGCGCAAAGAGCCTGTGATCAGTCACAAAACAGAGGTTTATTAACATGAAATTCAATACCCAGGTATGCAATCGGATCGATATTGAGGCTCCCAGAAACTTTTTTCTAGGAGTATTTTATTCAGAAATCCTTTCAAATTGAACAACAACAACAGCACTTTCGTTTTTTGTTTCATTTGAGTTTTGAGCACCCATACGTTTTCCGGAACTAAATTGACTCTAGATGCAGCCCTGGTCCTACTTCACTAAAAAAAGGCGGAGGGGTCCACGCACATTTTAGGTGCTTGCCTGCAATTCATGTTTGAACTACAAAAGTGTTTGAACCTGCATTGCATACATCTCTGTTGTTCAAAGTAGCACAGAGAGTGGGATTAAATTGTTTAAAGCTATAGTTCAAAGTATTCTTGAATATATATTTCAAGCTACCACATCTGGTATAGTGAACTTCCAGAAACAGCTCCCACTCATTCGTGATTTCCCAAGGCAGACGAGATACTCATAGCCACACTCTCTTTAGCATGGGATTCTTTTAACTACATTTTATTTTTTACTACGTGTGGGTCCGGTATTTTAAAATACCTCTTAGGCAGCTTAAGGAGCTTCTTGAAATTATGGCATACTGGGAGCTGGCATAAGGCATTTCAAATGGTGTGGCATGGTGCGCCGAGGAACTCCCTGGCATCCATTTTCGAACTCACCAGTAAATGGATGGCATATGCTTTGCCATATAATTGCACAGAGTGAATGGCAGGGAATGGCATATGTCATTCCAATTGGAACTCATATCCATGCTGATCAGAACACTACACTGGGCATGTGTATCCCATTTGAATAACCGGCATATGCCATTCCTTTGAAGGAACTCATGCCCTAATTTCAAGAAGCTCCCTTAAATGGCATATTGCCTCCTTCATACATGAACAAATCCATTTATCCAATAAATAAACGCAATTTATTTTGGAAAAAAATAATACAGGTCGAAATATTTGATCAAAATGTCACATTATAAAAAGGTGATCTGTAACCCGCGTAGTAATATTAAACACCCTACAGACAGCGTAGTCCGTGTACCGCCATATTGTGTTGCATCACCGGTGTCATTACTGGCAACAAAGGGGGATTACTTAGCCCTGCCTGGCCTTGGGATATTCCCCCATCAAACTTTCCGCGCTAATTAAAAATGGCGGTCATGTGAGGTACCAAAAAGTGATGTTTTCGTCATTTTTTTTCAACATTACCGATAAAAGTATTTTATTACACATCTGACTAACATTTACTAATTTACCTTGCAGTTTTTGCCGAGTTACCTAAAGAGAGAATTTGAGAAAAATCGACCAAAAATGCCTTTTTTGAAAATGACTTCACTGTAATGTAAACAAACCAGTAAGCTTGGATCGTTTTACATTTTCTGGTAAAGCTTGTCCCAAGGGTATGGTGTGGTAAGTTTCAGCCCGCCAACGCAAGGGGTAAAAAAATCTTTGGGGGGCGGGGGTGGTTTTTAATAACCCCCAGGCCTGGATATATCTCCAAAAGCTCAGGCCAGATAGAGTTAATACTGGCGATGATAGTCGTGTTTAGAACTCGGAATCAAAACAAGGGGCTCGGAACCGTCACCGACCATTTTACAGGTCACTTAAGTAAACTTGTATTAACCAGTAAGGGCATGAAGCGCACTGTATCGTTCTTTATGGAAGCACGGTCAATTGGTCAAATTGAATACTTTCGATAATGCATTTGAGAGGTGGCCATCCTGCTGTGAACGATTGGAACACTATTTTATAGCCAACGATGTCGCTGATGGAAAGAAAAGGTCGGCTTTGCTGAGCTTGAATTGGGATAAAACTACGGTTTATTCAACAAACCAACCCTCAGAAACGTTCGATGAGCTATTCTAACAACCATTTTCCTTCAAACCATTTATGATTGCAGAGCGATCAAAATGATCAAAATGAGGGGAGACTCTAAGTAGGATTTCACGTCGCTTTCAGTAGTGATAATTTGAATGACTCCATGAGTGTTTGAGTCATACGTGGGTTCCGAAATATGATAATACAGAAACGTCTATTATCTGAAGCTCAACTGAGTTATGAGATAAACATTGCGTACAACTCGCGTACAACGTGTCACGGGTGGTATCCGCTTGACAACATTTACGATGATGATAATTACAAGGACCCATATATGTATACGGTCAGCCATGAGGTCAATTCCCTGAAAGGGGCAGGGGGCAAGTGTTATGGGGCACTCCTGTCGTTGAAGGGAAATCAGTGAAAAGGGACCTGGACACAGCTACCATTACGCTATCCGTTATATCCAGAAGGAATAGGAATCAGGAGGTTGCGGGAATGAAGATGCGAGAATCTTCAGTTGTCCTGAAATTTTTTTTCCGATGAAGAGATAAATTCATTTGGCATATTGCATAACGTAGAGTATAGTGGAAACGCGCGATATCTAGCATTGTACATTGTACAAAAGGAGTCCCAGCTTTGTTCGACCATCCGAGAATGTAACTGAGCAACCACACAAACTACAGACAAAGTTTTCTATGATGAAATTTAGAGTGAAGGGTCGAAAGGCTACACTCATCCTTAAATTCGTCAAAACGTGTCAGGTACCTTATGCCATCAAACCCTCCAAGGACCACCAGGTGTCACCTAGCTTCAACATAGGCACCAACTTCGGGAAGCGAAACTCCAACTGGGCAGCGTAACCCCCCTGATATATGAACAAAAGCCCATGCCTACTGGTGTTCCCTCTCTCCTATCTGTATCTGAGGAGGTCGGAGCGACCAGGGAGTATGGCAACGAGAGTATAAAACAAACAACCACAGTATCGGTGCCATCCTCATTTCCAACCAGTCGTTACCCGTGCAGAATAAATCATGTTGCAAAGTACTTGATTTATAAATAGTAATGATAACAGCTAAATGGAAGAAGTATATGTAAAAAGGCTTGATACTTGTATTTGAACAATGCAAATAATTATTCTTGTCAAAAAGATATAGAAAAAAGAACAATCCCCTCATCTTTTGAGAAATCTTTAGGCAGACTACCTGGCCTCCATTTCAGTGTTTTCAATAATTCAATTTATTACTTGTTTGTGCGTTTATATTAGACAATCGTGACTTGTCATACGTAATACAAGAATGCTTATTTGGAGCATGTGGATTTTTCAATGCCATACAGAGATATACACACAGAAAATGGACAGAACTACAGTGTAATTTGTAACTAGAACCATGAACTTCGAAAGGTCATCGTGATTTTCTACTTTTGACGCTTGTTTTTGGTTTATAGGTTAATTGTGTTTAACCCTATCTGGCCTGGGCTTTTTGGGACCTGTCCAGGCCTGGGAGGGCGGGGAGGGGGTGGTGGGCCGAAATGACCGCCCCTATTTATTTTTCTTATCTCTTGAGCTAGGAGGCTGAAACTTACCACACTATACACTTGGGTCAAGCTCTTCCAGAAAATATAACAATCCAAGATGGCCGCTTTGATGACGTCGCAGTGACGTCATTTTCAAAAACGGCATTTTTTGGTCGATTTTTCTGTCGGATTTTCCAAATTTAGGCCTCAAAATGACCCCAATATGATAAACTATAAAGTCCCGGAGTTTCAGCACTCCATTTTTTGTCGTTCCGGAGATAGTGCAGAAAGCTTGGTTGGGGGGCCATAATGGCCTCCCAGGTCAGGTAGGGTTAAAAACATTTGTGAACTGAGTCAATTTTGTCCCTAACATTTATCATACCTTTGACAGAAATACTGTCAGCGAGTCATAATGAGCTCTTCTGGTCATATATTTGAAGTAATTTTTAACATATGAAAAAGTATTGGTTATGTCAACATATAATATCTCTAAATGGACAACGTTAATAAGGGCTCATTCTTTATCAAAATGGCATATTTAGAAAATATTGACTAACAGGGTATTCCTTAAATTACACTAACTTGAAATTTGAAATAGCTGAAATAAATTAACGAAGACGAAAATGTTCTAAAATGGTCTGTATCACATATATAATTTCACCAGATCAATATTGTATCAAGACAATCTAAATGATGCGTGTGAATTTTCAGCTTGCTGCGATCCCTTGAGACTTTTTTTTAGAGTGACAGCAATCATATTTACAACAGTAACATCGCACAACAAATGGCATCTATTTTGCGCCAAATCCATCTCATAAAAGTCGTCGGATATCATTTCGATGAGGTCATCTGTCGATATTCTGTTTTTGTCAGAGAAACAGTTCAAACCTGCTAGGTGATGGTATTGTAGGCCTACCGACTTCTTTTTCTAGACTCGTTCCCACGAGTGTCAAATCTCCTCGCAGACAGGTATTCATTGGAGGCACTTGCAGCTTTTCATTAATAGAGATGATAAACATATCAGTAAGGGGATGTCCTTTTCGTTCTAAGGCTGATTCGCCACATTTAAATTGAAACTCCCAAGCACATAATGTCGACTGTCTCTGCCAAAAATTTGAACCTGACGAATCAATCGATACTGTTGCGTGTCCAACTTTAACAAAATGCAAGTATTGCAAAGATCGCCACCGATGGACACATTTTCTAAAAATTTGGCAGGAAAAGTATACTTACGTCACAACTACATTCTACATCTCGATTTGAACATCATCTAAATTCAAGCTCTAACTTTATACTCTGAATTCTGCGTCGTTCTCTCCGAAATTTGCGAAAATGACACACGAGTCGGTAAAATATCTGACATTGTGCAATCTCACGACAAGATAATTTATTATTAATTCTTTAATGGCATTCGGTGTACGCAATATTATTTACATTACAGTTGCCTTTAATTGTTGTGTTCAATTCGGTACTCTTAAATTACAACACATATACAGGAAGTAGGAAGAGGTGCCGACATACTGACAGAGTCATATGACTTCACAGTATAGTCTTCTGGTTAACCTATTCTAAAGCACGTACTATGAATCTAACGATTCGTGATACTCAGACACGCTTTTATTGTACCTGTTCATGTGGCAACTTGGATGACATGACCACACGGCCCTAGCACCGGCATAAGCGGTATTAGATACAACTCTAGAGAGCTATGATGAAAATGCTCTGACAACTCGTATATTGGTAATTGGTGAGCTGTGTCGCTGTGACAACCCGTACACTGGGAACTGGTGAGCTGTATCGTCGTCGGATGAGAATAACGGCATTTAACACAAAAGACTAGTTTGTAAGGCCCGATGTCGACCAAACATCAGCTTCATACAATGCCAACATATGTCAAAGACGAAAAGGTCTGTACAGGGGGCGGGCCTCGGGGACGAAACGTCCATCAGCAGAATCTCACCATATACAGGTAAAAGTTACAACACATATAAGGGAGGTGGGAAGAGGTGCCGACATACTGGCGGAGCCACATGACTTCACTGTATAGTCTTCTGGTTAACCTATTCTAAAGCACATACTATGAATCTAACGATTCGTGACATGTGTTCTATCTCGGGCACGCTTTTATTGTTCCTGTGCATGTGGCAACTTGGATGACATGACCACACGGCCCCTAGCACCGGCATAAGCGGTATTGATACAAATATAGAGAGCTATGATGGAAATGCTCTGACAACTCGTATATTGGTAATTGGTGAGCTGTGTCGCTGTGACAACTCGTACACTGTGAATTGGTGAGCTGTATCTTCATCAGAAATACGTTAAATACCGATGCATTGCTGTATTCGTTCCCAAAGAGACTCTAACACTAAGTGGGGAGGATGAAAGATAGAGTATTTCTGAACTACTATAAACTATTGACATTAGTGTTCTTACCTCCCAGAGACAATACAGCTAAGTGAGGAGGAAGGGTACATGTAGGTTGCTTTGAACTAAATATTCCACCTATTTTCAGGCGGGTTAAATACTCATATCTCAACCAAGAGAAGCAACTTTGCTGAATTTCTTGCCAAGAATAATTAAACCCCGTCTATTTGGCATCGCCTACACAAAATAGAACCATATCGGTGACCAGGAAATATTGGGGAAATAAAAGTTGTCATGGGCCCGGCCATCTTTAAACATCTCATAGAATGCTATCCGTCAAGAAATATCAAGAGAACGTTGAAAATAGAGGTTCGAATTTTGTGACATTTTCAAATATGATTTACCAATGTATTACCTGTTTTCCAACTGGCCGGCTTGCCTCCACTTATTGACCAATCTCTTTGGGTAATTTTTGCACACGGCCTCTATGATGTAATAGTTTTGTTTTACCTGTACTACTTACTGACGCGGTGTTATAATATGAGACTATGATCAGTACAGGCGTGATAATATTAACACACTGTAGAGTAGTCTGCATATTGTGTGCCTGGATGTTATTTCATGTGACTATCAACCAATGGGAAAATACTTAAAGGTGAATGTTATCACGATTTTTGAAAGGCTAAAGCTAATAAAAAGCAGTTCCCTGTGGTCTGCTTTATGTTTTAGAATTATTTTCAAAATTTTAGCGATGATGCAATATCCTGAAATACGGCTCCAAAGTGCCTGATTTTTATCCCCAGTAAATCCGCCCGGCGATTACCCTGTGACGTCACACAGTGAAGCGGCCAGAGTCAAACATGGCGGATAACACAGACAGCAGTACAAGCTCTTACACAGATTCCGATTTCAGCGTTAACCACGTTGAAGACTGTGACGTTGGAGATTGGAGATTCAGGTCTTGGAACTGAATAGAATGTAGAGGCAGTAAGCGATCATGAAACTGAAGGAGAAGGAGGATCTATCGAGTCATATAGATTTGAGCCATATACAAGCGAAACTGGGTCGTCCTGATGTCAGGCCTGTTTCAAGCCTGTGGCAGGCCGTGCCAGGCTGTGACAGGCCGGTTTAAATACACTGATTACATGCTTTATACACGAAATTACAACTATCTGTGGATCTTACAATAATATTTATACATTTCTGCTTTTATCTGTCATTTTTTTTAGGCATAAATCAGTTATTATAATGCACAGGATCGTAAATTTACTCCTCTGTGCTAAAAAACTTCTAAATAATATAGCAAAAAGGAAACTAGGCCGGCTTGGCTTATTGTGGATGTCACTATAATATATATATTCATTTAAAATCTACAGATAATTTGCACACTATGTAGTTATTTACGCCTTTATTTTTATATGTGTGTGTTTATTGGCATTGTATGGTTCATTATTTTTCATTTCTTACGGGACGGACAGATTGTTATACCGTGGCAGGCCGGCTTATTTACATTGCTTACGTGCTTAATTTTATTATGTGTTTGTCAATTATTGATAGCGATTTGATGTTAAAACGGGAGCTAATCCATACCTGTGGATAAGTCCTCTCAAATGAAAACCAAGTTTCAATTCCAAAAGAAGCTATTTGATGTTGAAACAATAACTAACTCACCTGTGGAGAAGCCCAGGTTATTTGTTTTGGACACCCTGTTGCTGAACGCTCGACGTTAAACCTTAATTCTTTCACTCTCCCTCTTGGACACCCTCCCATAAAAAAATGTTTGCTTCACACCTTTCTGTTAATTTCAGTTACTCTTCCGGGTGATCAATTTCAATTTATTGTATCAAAAATCGTAGAATGTATGTGCTCACATGGAGATACAAAAAAACACCAAATAATCAGGATAAGCTGGTGCCAGAAGTGAATTTCCTATTTACGGGAATAAGTTGATTAACAGTACATTGATTATTACAGTTCAGTTAATAGCTGTAAGACGGGGCATATGATGTAGGATTCAGGATTGGCTGTTCGATCACTCCGTGGGACTGATGCAAAATTTCAAGAGTGGAAGATTAAATCTTCGGTAGAGGAGACGATGGAAGCGGTGTGGGCCCAAACATCCAGGGAGATTTACAGTGCTTGTCTGCGGGAACGGTTTGTCGCTTGCCGAGTCCACGAGGTCGGTCGTCCCTGTATAACTCACGCACTCCGGCAGACTGAGGGGTTGTCTATTTTCTCTTTCTGATAAAGATTGATTTGTCTTGATCTTGGAAATAGCTTCTTTCAGTATAGGGGGATATCCACACATTCTTGCCATCTCTGTTGTTGCATAGCTGTCGTCAGTGAAGTGAGCGAAATACCATTTCGTCCGCTTTCCCCACGTGTTTTGCACAAATTTCGTCGAATTTCTCCACGATTTTTTCCCCGTTTGGCCACGGGTGCAACTTGAATCCATCTCCATTCGTGTTGCTACACCCTCCAACAACACACGACGAGGTATGATGTCCCCAAAGTACGAGAATACAGTCGAAAAATCGAAAAATATTGGAGCAGATTTTACTTGTTTACGTATGCTAATGCTAATGCTATGGCGGACTGGTTCACTCTGTGACGTCATGGGTCAAAGGTCACCGCTTTGACAGGCTCGTGGTAGGAACGGGGTTAAATCGCCAAATTTACCGTATTAAAGTTCGGAGATCGGGGGGAAACTATATAGTCGATTTCTTACAGTATCAAGGTATATATTAACGTTTACATAGGTCCGGCGATAACATTCTCCTTTAATAGGGATTCATCAAGTAAACTATTCAATTTAGATGGTGAATTCCCGGTGAAGGGGATAATAGCCAAACCACCTCCGCCATAACTTTACATTAACGATATATGGAAATATCTGGCGATCAAGTCATCTCAGTACCTTAAAAACCCATGAACGGTTGAACCGAAATACCCTTTTGGGTTACAAATGTTTGAAGCCCACATTTTGGAGGTATCTAGTAATGAGTATCTTGAAACACTAAAAGCCGTACTCAGGAAAATCCGTCTCTGAGATACCAATTTGGTAGTTCAGTCTTTGGAATCGGTGAATAAACACCCCAAAATGGGGATTATTGATTGGTTATTCTGAAACATTTAAGAAAAAAAGCAGACCTATTTGGAAACCAAATCAAGTATTTGTTCGATGTATTGGTCGTTACGTAAAGTCGTGGTGAGCACCCGAAAAAAGACGCAGAGGATAAATGTTCAGGGCGTACCAGGGAAAATATATATATAAAAAATGCCTGAATGTTTTGTTCCTCGTGGGCAATTACCAATCAATATCACTCAACGCCAGCGACACATAGTTTTCACGGTTCTTTGTTTTTCTGACCCATGAGACTATGACTTTAATTGATATAAACGATTCTATTCTTCAACCAGATAATTTAAGCAGTCTCATAGTTATGTGAGCTCGGAATAGATCGATTTAATTACATGGAGTGGACTATAGGAGGTAAAATCTATTGATATTTTAGCCCGATGGAACAGTTTGCTGATTTTATTTACAATATTTCGAGAACACAGAAACGTCTTGATTCTTCACACACCGGGACCCATTTTAGATGTTTTGAAGCAGTCTGGTCTTACAGCGTTTTGGGCTGATTTGAAATTGAACTGAATGAATCAAACCCGGTCGGTCTAATTAGAACATTCATAGCTTCAAATGAGTGGAAAATATTAAAACAAACTGAGGGACATGCCGTCCCGGCAAATTACGATCGTAGTATGCAAAATATCTGGCGCTACGTTATGTAACATGTGTCTGATTCTGCGTACCCCGGGGTTAGTTTGGATATCATGTATTCCATGGTGTTCAAATGAAGAATCACAATCAAAGCGTGACTGGGATAAAACTCTGGAAACTCTCTCATTTGTATACAGAATAATGGTCTGTATGTATAGAACATCATCGTATCTTGCTGACATCAATGAAAACTATTGACCGCTTCTCTCTTGTAGGAAACCATCTTGAGGTTTTTTATTTTTATTTCATACAAATTTGGAATACGAAATAAGTCATTCGAATATTGGCGCGGAATTTCTTTTATGGACGACGTTTGAATATTGAATGTCGGATCTGACGCTTGCTGTATGTTTGTTAGACAGTTCATAATTGTAATAAATAGCATGAATGTTACCAGGTAGGAAGTATATATACCATGCTTCTGAGAATATAGCAGGAAGGTGCTTTTGCGGATTATCGAGATAAACTGCTATATTTCCGTTTACTTGAAATGAGAATACAGATCATTACACTTTATTATTCGCCAAAGAAAGCCAGAAAGAGTCGTGTTATGCCTTCTTGTCATATCGGTAATGTAGCGGCTTGATTTTGAGATATTTCCTTCTTTTTCTAAGCGATTTATCATCATCAATATTCCTTGACGTTTCAAAGTTATATAGCCAACATGCAATTGAATATTACTGGTCTGGGTAATTGTTTTGCAAATTGACAAACCAATCTTTTGAATTTTGATTATCAATGAATGGGTTCTCTCTGCCAATAGATTTAACAAATGAAACAAAATATGTATGATTTTAAACCTTCATTTACCACTTCATGCAATATGGAACATTCTATAATGCTTGGGCAATCAAGGATAGTTTATACTAGATGAAAGATTGCTGAATTTCTGCATCCAGACAATTGCCATGAAAGATTGCCAATTTACACGGCTCGCTGCGTTGATCGCTCGATTTGACCTGTTGAGAAACTGTCGAAAAAACCTCTAAAGAGTCCACAAGTCCCAGTCATTCATCTGAATGTCGTTCAAGTAATGAATTATTTAATACAAGTCTGCATAAAACAAGATATATGAACACAATTATCATATCAATATTTGAGACTGATGAATTTCGCAAACTAATTATCGTCGCCTGTATCTAGCGTATAATGATGTAATGATGGGTCGTCTGATCCTGTTAAGCTCCTGCAGATACATCATCAATAACAATAACGACCCACACTGACGTGTGGCGTTTGTTGGATGTTTTTTTTTCTGAAATGCAATCTATCTGATGACCCGTGTTTTATGAACAGTGCCAATGTGCTCAAGCTGTCAGGCTAAGCAGAGATAAAGGTATGAAATAAGAACAGGGAGATATATTGAATCTTTTGTGTTTTCATAAAGTCAAAAAAGGTATTTAATTTAGCAAAGCTTTGTATACATCTTGTGGAATATGTAGTAAACTAGGGGTCACCATACTTGTTTTTAAATTATAGCAGTATGACAGAAACATGAGCCTTTTCAGCGCAATGTCCAGGAGGAGTGGGATTAGGGGAATTTTGGTGGAGATGGGGAATATCGTTGGGGTTCATCTCCAAGGCATTTCTAAAGTTGTCCTTTTGGCTGTAATCGAATACGGTTGAATTTTGGGGGTACCACAAGCAAAATCTCTAGCCGAAGTAGCGTGATGTGCCGTCCTATCGTTGAATCTGACAGGCCCACTTTTTGGTTAGGCCTATTTCACTTTGAAAAATCTAGTAATACGTGCACAAATAAGTAATAACTATAAATCGTTTGTTTACTATTATACTATTTTGAGATGTTTGCACATTAACTTATAAATTCACAACACAGTAGTGTCCACTCCTTTAACATTGAATGGGGGAGATAACACCCCGTAATCTTGTCAGACATTTAGTTCGCTATGAATCAGGGTATCTTGAAATATGAAATATGACAAAAACATCACTTTTCTGTGACCCCACGTGGACACCATCTTGAATTTTCCCATGATCTTCTGCTCGGGGGTTATGCAGATAGGCTCAAAATGACCCCAATATGATAAACTATAGAGTCACGGAGTTTCACCTCTCCATATTTTGTCGTTCCGGAGATAGCAGAGAAAGTTTGGTAGGGGGTCCATTTCGCCATGTTACATGAGAATGTCATATCGCCTGTGAAAGACACTGAAATAAATGAAACATTTATTAAATTTAAGCTAAATGAGTTTTTATTCTCTTATCTTTCTGGGAGTCAAACTCCAGTATAATCGAACGATAACCATTAGCAGACTGATTGCTACTCACGTTAATAATGACTTAATGATAATTTCCGACATATACATGTTCGGTACATCATAATCCCGTTTATCATAGAGTGAAAACTGTCCATGACAAAAACGTGCTCAAGCTCTGGTTAACTATAATCACTGATCGTTGCGACTCGGTTGTACGTATTTCAGCTTTGGTGTTTCAAACAGCTCGTTTGGGTTGATATAATGAGACGAAAACGCCTAAATAGCTGTATCGTTACGTCTATGAGACATGTTTTTATGGAAAAGTGTGTGAAACACGTAGCAGTGTGAAACATCTTACATTTTACCCATCTGAAAATGAAACATTGAACATATATATGCCATGTATCCTATAATGTATACATAAGAGACGGAACCTTGTTTATTCGTTTCAACTACGTCAATGCAGGCAGTTTGCTTTGCTTCTAAATAGATTAATAGAGATTTGAGCATACCTGTACGTGTTAGTAGTATTAACAACTCCGGGTGCCCTTATCGTATGATACGGGTGGATCATATCATTTATCAGATTGTCGGTACCGTCATCTAGGTAGGTTGCATTATAGGTATAGTACTGGAGAGACACCAGTCGTGCATTTTACTTCCAATCTGACATCACCTATGTAACGCGACATCCATTTTAGTATTCTCAATTTGGAAATTAAATTCATGTCTTGTTACAAATGCGATGTTGATGGGTTTATAGAGGGATCATCAGGGTGCGCAGCCTCTTTCATCATGTAATACGACGTTCATGTAATTGTAATCGCGGGGTGACTCAGTTGGTACAGTCGAAAGAGGAACTCCTGAAATCTTTAATTGGTGTGTCGGATTACATGCAGGTCTTCACGCCTCGTCAATGGAAAAACGCTTAATAGCTCTTTGAAACTGACCTTGCGTTATATAATTCGACGGTTAAAATCAACTACCACTTTAAATCCCACTAATCTTCAAATTTTATAGGTAAACATTTATATATATATATATATATATCCTAATCATCTGGTATCTTTTTATGAGTTCTTGTGCTTTTCTGTCACGTCATGTAATCGCCTGCATTTATATGCAAATTTCAACTTCGAATTTCCAACAGTTTTCGAGTTATTATCCTGTAGTCGTAGAACTGTCAGTGGCCAAATCTCGAGAACCAAGGTTGAAGATTCAGTGACGTCATACATGTATTATGGGGAAGAAACGTACTACATAACAGATTCCTGTAAATTGTAGTTTTTAAGAAAATTACATACATGTACAACGCTTTTCACGTTCTGTGATAGATCAATGTTATATTGGTCGGTTCATAATCAGCGCCAAAAGAAAGTCAATATTGTAATCATCATTTTGTCACTGTTTCTTGACTGTCGGTGTGTTACTTTTTCAGCAAATGGAAGCCGTATTTTTTATATTTGGATGCTTACCACTTCAAAGGTCGAGGTCAAGACCGAGTTCTGAGACAAGTGGGTGATCTTGCGATATCATGAAGGCCACGTGACCTTATTTTCAGAGTGATCACATCAGCCCTTCATAGTCGGGTGGCTTAATTTTAAGATCGTGACTGACTGGGGCCGATTTCATGAAAGCTCACTTGAGGCAATTTTCGCACTTCAAAGTTGAAGTGCACTTGAAAACCTCCCTTGACTTGAGTTTTTGCTTTTCATGAAAGTTCACTTGAACCCGAAATCGCACTTGAGTTCAAGTGTGGTCGGACCTCCCTTGAAAACCGCACTTGAAATAAAAACGTACTTGAAATGACCAATACGAAGGGAGATGATGTCGAAAAATAAGTTTTTTTCATGTGCCCATGCATCATAATGCACGTATGGGCATTGTTCTTCATCTCATAGGTCCAAACATGTCAAAGACATATTTATTTGACACCTCAAATTCTACCGATCGGCTCCGGCGCATCAAGTATCTTGAGCATGCACTTGATTCTGCGGGGGTACTATTTATTACCAAATCACACAAAAGAGTTCCAAAAAAGTCACTTCAAACATCACTTGACCAAGTGCGGGCAAAAACGTTTGGTGAAACACAACTTGAGATTTTGTTGAAGTGCACTTCGTCAAGTGCGAAAATCGCCCTTGGAAACCTCAAGTCAAGTGAGGTTTCATGAAATCGATCCCTGGAATAAAGCATCATATTTTGCAGAGAGGCTCATTTGGGCATAAGGAATGATCCCAGAAGGGGTGCCCATTTCTACAGGAGGTGGAAGGCCCTTAATTTGCATAAATCCAATATAGCCGCCATAAAACATAGAGTAGCCTCCTGTTGGCGACTATTTGACAGCTTGAATCGCCTTTTTACACGAAATTGGTTTTCTACGAGCCTGACTGACTCAAGAAGAAAATAATAACGATAATTAGAAACTTTATTACCCGTTGAATATCCAACATGGCCGCCAGAACGTCACTAATAATGGTATTATTGCTATACACATGTATGTGTGTTTGTATATATGCTATTTTTTTATCATATATATTTATAAATCCATTGAGAGGTTTCTGTACATGTAGCTCTGTTATGATTGACTCGATTAAGCACGCATGAAGGCTATTGGCCATTTTCTTTTCTATACATATCCCTATTCTCAATGCTGATTATCGGTACTAAAAACAAATCTGTTTCAAAGGATGAAACTTCAGGTTATCGTACATGCCAAGGTTGTGAACTACATCAAATGTTGCCAATTGGATTCTTCCCGGCTCCTTACATGTAAATTAGCATGTGTAAGTCCAGCGGCAAAGGGAGTTACTCTTCCAACATTAACTGAAATCAGGCTAAAACTGTGCTAAGTAACTACCCTGAGGTAGATTTACTAGTTTCAAGTTTCACAAACCGTTTCGATATTTGACACTCGAGAAAATATGCCTTTACTATTTCGCGTAATCATTCATCTGCTATGCAAAGCCCTATCGTAGAAGCTAAATTAGACAAAGGGTTGTCGAAAAGTCGAGTTGCTGGTCCCTTCTAAACTCCTGCTTTTGACAATAAGGTTTTGCTAAAAATTAGGCTTAGTCCCCAGAAAAAAACCTAATAATTTTAGGGGCTCTTGATGGCGAGCTCTCTAAGGCTTTTATGTGTGAAAGTTTGCCAGTTACTTGCCGAAGGGCCGGATGTGGTTCTATCCCGGTATTCCAGCTTCCTCCATCATTAAAATTTTCTGTCACCATACGAGTGAAATAACCTTGAGTGTGACATTAAACCAAATCCCCCCCCCTCCCCCCTAATATTTTTACGGTGATACACAATTTATCTTACCCTGGAAAATCGGCCTTGTCTATTAACGGTGCGATTCAACAGGACCTGATATGTTGAATACGCAGACATTAGATATCGCGATTGCACTAGCTCAAAACATGGCGCCTAAAGCTTTTTGGCAAAACTCTATTCAGATGATGCCTTCCGCATTTATGTATCGGTGTCTCTCGATGAGATGCTATAAATCCTGTAAGATATAAAAGAGCTCAAGTCATTCTCTGCAATCGGTTATGGCTACAAAATTCGACATATCAGAGGTCATCCAAATACTGGACGACTTCATGTTCGTAGGTGCAAATGACGCTAGCCACTGTTCTATAGCTCTCAACACTTTCACTTACTTGTGTGAGTATTTGAGCAGTCCAATCAAACATGCTAAGACCTACTACCCATCAGCTACTATGGTTATGCATGGGATTCAGCTGGACTCCAGAACTATGAAAGCATCATTTCCGGGAGACAAAATTCATAAACTAAAAAGCATGCTGGGTGAATTCTCGCCCCCCACAAAGGTAAGACTTGTGGAACTGTAGTCTCTCATTGGCTCGCACAATTTTGCCTGGAAAGTCGTCGTGCTCGGCAGGGCATTTCTCCGCTGCAGGATAGAATTTAACAAAAGTTGTATCACAGGCTCTCCATCACATTCGCTTGAATAAAGCTAGAGCATATGTTAATACCTGGTTTGTATTTCTGGAGTCTTTCAACGGAAATTAATTTTCTTTCTCCAAATTGGGTATCCAATTTCGACGCTGCTGGTACCTTGGGTTTGGCGGCTGTTTTCGGATCCTCGTGGATAGACCAAGAATGACCAGCACATCTTACTCATATCACGGTCAAGCAGTGCTTGCCATGGAAATTTGGGGCCATAAACTGGCAAATCATAAGCTCACTTTCTTTGTGATAATATGGCCGTGGTTGAAATTAGTGCGTCAGTTAGTAGTTGCCTGCCTTCGAAATGACATTCTGTTCAGATCAAAACATATTTCGGAACAATCTTATTTCTGACAAACTCTCGCAGTTACAATTTCAGGAAGCGCTGTCTCTAGCCCCTTGACTCAATCGCTCGTCGCACCCAATACCCTGTCTGTTGTTCTTCTGACGCCGTCCCTTGCTGAATCTTCCTTGAAAGTATACAAGCGCGCATGACAAGTATATAGAGATATCCCAGTAAGGTATTCCTCATCTCATCTTCACAGTTGGTTTCCTTCAAAGCATTCTTGCAGTTCAACAACTATGCACCCTCCACAGCTTATACATTCGTATCGGCTATCAGTTATGCGCACAATTTTTCCTTGCCAAAAGGCTACTTACGGGCATGTCAAAATTACACGGCCGGATACCAGATTGCCCATAACTAAGGATATCCTCTATAAGATATTTTACGCTATATCCCACATCGTATCCATGTAATTCTTTTACGAGCAATGATCTTGGTAGCATTTCATGCATTCTTACGCGCTAGTAAATTGGCAGATCGTTCAGAACAAGACTGCAATAGCAATGTTCTTTCATACAACGATGTCTCTTTCTCCGATCAATCTGGCCCATTACAAGGCATGCACATTGTTATCCGCAACTTCATACACAACATATCCCATAAACCAGTTCATTTGTTTATGCTGATAATATTAGATATTGTCCAGTTCTAGCAATCCGTGCTTATTTTTGGTTACATATTTCACATCCGAGGCCGAGCCCCTGTTCCAATTTCCAGAGGATGCGACCGTTTTTGCTGCCTATTTCTCAGCTCATGTAAAATACGGAATCTCCTTAATCGGCATTGACCCTATTTAATAGACCATAGCTTTCGCATTGGCGCCGCCACTTCATCTTCAGCAGCAGTAATCTCGAATAACATATTCAAACATGTGTAGATGAAAGTCTAACGCTATATTAGTATGACACATTTCACTTGGTAGCTATGCGTTGCCCAGTCACGGGTGTCGATGTATGATAGCTCCAACGAATGTATTGCATATATAAGGATCTGGTCCAACTTGACCCAGTTTGGCAAAGGTCAGTCAGGGGCTGCCGTGCTATCTGAGTCAGTTATATATGATTATTTTCTAATTTTTACTGTATACTTAACACCAAGAAAAAAATAAAAAAAATAATTCAAAATTTCGGATCGAAAACTCGTCAAAAATGACCACATTTTGGTTCTGACGTAGCTGTAACGTCATTATGGCGGCCATCTTGGGTTATTTTGCATTTCTCGCTAGACCTTTGCCAACACTACTAGTGTGGAAATTGTCAGACTCTTACCCCGAAGGATGGCGAATATATGATGTTTTGAAAATCATTGGGATAAAAATTGCCATTTATAGGCCCAAAATGACCCCGGGCCCCTAATGATCCACATACTGCCTCCTGGGCCTCAAAATTGGGGGCACCCCTTCTGATATTGTTCTCGGTGCCTCTGACGACACGTGTGCCAAATTTGGTGCTTTATTCCACTCTGTCACGATAAAGTGAAAATCTGACCTTAAGCTATCAAGAGTCTGAAATGGAAAGACCTAAATGTTGATGAATGTTGTAGAACTGCAAAATACTTCACGAAGGTAAATAAATAACAAATTATTGCGGTAATGTTATTGAATAACATAAAGAACGAATAGTAGCTAATGCGATAAATTAAACTGACTTGAACTTAATTGAAAAGAATTAATTAACGCGTTAATTCATTAGTATATAATTAATATATACACTGAAAATACAAATAAACGAGCTGACACGAATGCATGTAACAGTTTGAGTGTAAGATTGACTCTAGCAGATTTAAATTGATAGAGATCATTCTACAGAATTTGCAATAATTTAAAATACATGTGTTGATGACAAATTGTAAGGTTGAGCTTTTCGGAACGAAAATCGGAGAGGAAAACTGTATTATGCTATTTTAAAATCGCCCAAATCTCCTTTTTCATGAAATTTTAAAAATGCGCAGCGCAATTTCAAACTTGCACCGATTTTAAAAGCGCGCGTAACAAATTTATTGTTGACATCCTACACCACTCTTTCCTAACATTTATCATTTTTAATAAAAATAGCTTTTCCCTGGAATATAACGGTGCTTTCAATGGTTAATTAGTTAATCAGTTTTCGGGACATACAGTGGCCGACGTTTTTCCAAAGAACGGCCGTACTGGAGGGAATGACCAATTAAAACAAATCTCTAAATTATCATATTGAATATGATATAGATGACACATGAGTGTGAAAATATCGATTAAACACTGGAGCAATTATATCATCCATCGTCAATCATTATAACGATGTCGTAAATTTAATACGACCCTACACAATATCTGAGCGAAGAAACTATTTTTTCTCATCTGTGCTAGCTCAGTACCCTCCCCTATACATTTATCAGCCCTACGGTGTCGTCCCCCTGAGCCAAAGAGCACCATCTCAGTCCCTCTCCCATACGGCATCGCCCCCAACAGCCAAATGCCACCATCCCAGGCCCTCTTCCATACAGTGTGCCCCCCCTCCCCCCGCCCACAGCCGTAGTGTCTCATACAGTGTCCCCCATCTAGCCACATAGCAATTTGTCTGTCTCTCTCTCTCCCATACAATGTTACACCCTACAGACAAAGGACGCCATCTGGATCCCTCCTCCATAAAGTTTCATCCCCTAAACTCACACTGCACGACCAGATCCCCTACAGTTACGGGAGAATAACGTACGCTGTGAATTGACCGCTTTACGGCATACACGGATTGCCGTTTTTTCGATGCAAAGTCTCCAATCAGACGACCGTGCTCTATATAATTAACACAAGAGGTTGTTTTATGGACAGCAACTTCTTGTATTGTACACTACCCAGTGGCAGAATTATCACGGCAGGCAGATTCTTTGCTTGGAGGCTACGCTTCAAATCTAAGAAAAGATATCTGAAATAAACATAATACCAGGTATTTTGACTGTACTCGCTTATTACTTCATTAAGATGATATTAACGTCCAAATGATTCGCACCGGGTTATAATTTCCCTTACATGTGCCTCAAGCAGGACATCACAACAGCACGACAGCGACGAGACAGATAACCTCAGGCAAAATTATAGCGATGAGCGTGGCGTGATTATTCATCCTTATACATAGCTCTAATGCTCCTGGAAACATTGGTTTTGTACAGCAATTTATTCTGCACAGACCAGGCCTTGCATTTTTTTAGGACCTGACAAAGCCTGGGCCTCCCCCTTGAATATTTGTTCTACAACTAGAGCTGGGTTGGTAAACTTACCAAACTATTCCCTTGGGCCAAGCTGTACAAGAAAATGGAAAAAGTTAAAGATGGCCGCTTTGATGACGTCACAGTGACATCGTTTTCAAAAAAGGCATTTTTGATCGATTTATTTTTATTTTTGTGTTTTGTTAAAAAAATGCATGAAAATAATCTGTGAAATAAAATATTTGTTGCCCATTTTCCCTAGCAGAAAGCAGGAAATTTGAAGAAAACTGACGAAGGAAAATTTTCTGGCACTCCACATGGCATCCATTTCGAATTTACGCCTTTTCCTCTGATCGCAAGGCGATGAAAATAGGTGCAAAATGAACTACAAAGTCAGTTCTATTTTTTGTCTTTCCAGAGAGAGGCTAGAATTTTATTAGTAATGGCAACAAAAAAAAATTGGGAAAATTGTCTTGAAAGTTTCAAAAAGATCATGTTCAAATAATGTACACTCTATCAGTTATACGAACATGGATATATATACAAGTCATGGAAGTGAGCCTATCCTCATTGAGTTCTGTATGAAAGTGGACATTGAGGTCACGATTTTTGAATCAATCATCTTTCAATCTATGTGCAAATGCATTCAATCTGATTAAAACGAGATCTAAAAAACGTGAGAGCATTTCAAATTCATTAAACCAGATCTTGAAAAAACACCCCCGCCCCTCTGAATCCTCGCTGATTAATCATAGAGAATTCAGAGGGGGCGGGGGTGTTTTTTCAAGATCTGGTTTAATGAATTTGAAATGCATCAGAGCTCAAGACAGTAAATCAGTCGCCAAAATGTGTTCAAACTAGAAAAAACACTGCTTTAAACTAAAAACATAATAGCTGTCAAGGAGACTTTACAGACGTTTGACGAGGTTTGGTCCTGATTTCGAAAGGGATATTAAATTTATCGGTCTCGAAGAGGGTCCCGTTTTTTACATGTCAGTGTTTTGTTATGTTTGATCTGTATGTCTATGTTTGATGTTTTCCTAACTCCAACTGAAAGAAAAGACTTCATTTATTTTTTGTGAATATATGATTGAATGATCTTGATCACCTAGATAGAAATGATTGTATACCCCAACACTATCCGTCACGGAATCTAGTTGCTAGATATGATTTGGTTACCAATACAATATGGTGAGTTCTGCAAATTAGTTTAGAACCAAACAGTGATGTTTGCATAGAAACTGATTGCTGTGTAAAGTGTTCGACAGGTGTACTTAACCTCGTTACGTAATTTGTGTATAATCTGGCAGTAATCATTGATGACTTCAATTTTTTTCTAGAATTACTGCCTTGTGCTATAATAATTGATACTACTATCGGTTGTTTGGATAAGGATTTTTTTCGTTTCTTGCGTTTTGCCGGTTTGATTCCAACCAGAGCGTTCAATGCATATATTGGTCAAATACAAAACTGTACAAAGAACATAACCGGCCACCATTAACATAATAACGCGAAATAAGACGGCACGAACTAAGGTCCAAGTTGAAAATAAATCGACATGCCATTGGCGCTAATGACACCGAACAACGTTTTCTGTGTTCGCCAGTTTGATTTCAACTGCAACGTTTTCAATGCCTATTGGGCAAATACAAAGAACGTAACGGACCACCATGTAATGATTTACGTAATAACGGTTTATGGAATAAGACAGCACGAACCAAGATCGAGTTTGGAAACAAATCGACATACCTTTAGCGCTAAAGACGCCGACAAGTGGCCCTTGCTTCGAAATCGCAGAAAATATCAACAACGACGTTCCGTTTAAATATTTTTTGTGTGCATGTTGACCGTATTCTGAGCGCGTTTTAAGTTTCAAGCACTGTGTGATGTTAGACGATGTTGGGTCGTAATTTGTGGTTTCGATTGCAAATTCAACTCGGGCTGGTCAAGTGATGTTTTTTATTTCAACTCTATGTATCTTCTGCATGAACAAAGAGCCAATATCAATGAAATTTATATCGGTAATCTGTAATAATGCATGTAGAAAAATGAATATGAAATATTTATAGTTTTCTAAGAAGAAATCAAAATCACAACATGCCATAACTTGCGTTTGCCCGGAAGAGGCTCGGAACAATCGGAACTAGAGGTGGTGATAATCACACCAAAATCAATCAATGAAAACCGTTGGCTTTAAACAACAGAGAATTAATTCATTTGAAATAAATCCTGAAACTACACTGTTGACATGACTTGATAAAATACTCGCCTTCTATAATCTATTGCTGATTACCTGTGTTTAGCAAATTAACTAAGCAATGGAAGTAATTATTGTTAATTAATTCAGAGCGCAATCACGCTTTGGGGATCATATACGTTTACTATCAGCTGTGACATCGCGTGGTATCTATGAGATCGAGAATACTCAAACAATTCGATGAAGCGTTTATGTTTTATATTCTCTGGTTTCGAGTGGATTACCAGCCGCTCCTGTGGTCTTCAAAGAACTATTTTTTTCAGAACAGCGGGGAATCCCTGATGAAAACTGGTGCCTTCATTTTCAATTTCAGATAAGTATTATAATTGCAGAGCTTCTGATATACTTTCTGAATGTATTTCTATACGAATTTCTTGGTGGTCTCTCATTTAAATTGATTCAATTTATATAAAAGCAGGTTCACAAGATGTAGGTTATACGTAAAATTGAGCCAGCGAATATAACTTCAATAGGTGATGTTCCCATCTTCCTACACAGAACGTGTAGAGAAATTACGCTATCAGAGCAAGTATCATTCTCGTGAGCCAGTGTATCGATCGATCTGTTAGAATCGATACACTGGGCTTGGTTAGTTACCCATACGAGTTCTGGATATAAATATATTGTTAATTACCGATATAAAACTTGAATATTTTGTGTTTTTGTGAAATTATTATCTGACTTTACTAACGGAATACCTAAAGGAGTTTTTCGTATGTAAACAAAACTACTTTATCAATGTGAATCGCATATGATTTTATTCATTCATTCATTGCGCTGAGCCCATATGCTAACCAGAAACCCCAAAGAATGGAAGAACATGGAAAATACGAAGTGTTTCTTTGGTTCTACATTTTAGTGATTGAAGGGCAAAGATCATACCTGTAACCTTTCACAGAGTACAGATAACGAAATGTGTGTCCTTGTGATTGTGCCAAATCACCAACGCGATCAAACGTCACATTCTTATTCAAATTCAGTTTATGCAGGACGATTGTGGCATACTCAATGTCAGATCCACATATATCTTTGCTACTAATCAGCAACATGACGGTTAACCAACTTCCAGGTTAACAAATTGACGCATCAGAATTCGAACCCAATTTGACGCGGTCGATAGCATATGTTCTTAAGAGTTGTACGCAGGCAATTTTACGAAAGTAGTAAACAAATTCATTATGCTGAATTGAGATAAACAGACAAACATGCGAATTATATTAAATATTATTCATTATCTGTATGTACACTCCGCCCATGGCACACTATATGACTTTGATGAAAACTGCGGATACTTGTTATGGTTTTCAAAGTTTACTTCCAATCCTATGAACTATACGACTCGGGGCTTTGTCTTCAAATCTGATACAACATCACAGATGAAATAATGGGATCAGCTATGACGTTTCATCTGAGCGCCGCAGTTAATGGACTACAACGAGTCAGACTGGTCTTCGAAGGGCAATTGTGATGCATAAATTATACCTTGATATAACATACCTAGCAATATAGTTAGAACTGTTCAATAAGAAATAATCGTGGCTTTCTACATCACACAATCTGAGTTCTCAAGCCAAACTAGCAAACACACGAAGCCCCGAATAATATTACTATGCGAATATAACACTTGGTTGAAAATAAGCATCGTTATATCATCTTCTTGTCCACTCTGCATTCACTTGAAGGTTTATCCAGCCAACAGCCTCTACAGGAAAGATGAATCTCTGATCACTCACATCAATATATCCCCGCTGACAAGAACCTTGTATTGACGACCAAGAAACCTGATCATTGATCTATTACCAGGACTTTCTACACTATCTACCGGACGACAAATATACAGAGCTTCGTGATTCCGTGACTTTATAATCTGATTATGGAAGCGGAAATTCTTTAAAAGACCACAGCTGAATGTTGAATAACGGGCTAGGCGCTTGTATTGACACGCTTTCCAGTGGAGTCATATGGTTGTTTTTAGTCACCAGACGTCGTAAATTTTCCTCACCTCTTGCATATCGCTCCAATTTATAGCCTTTATCAAATTGGAGCAATTCTGCGCTTGTTAGCATAACCCTACTGGTAGCAGATCATGGGTAATCTCAGCGTGACTGAGGAGGTCCGTTTTCGCTGCTTTTCTTCAAGCCCAAGTCCGAGTTGTAAGATACACTTTGAGTGGGGAGAGGCGAAATGACACCCCCCCCCCCCCAGGCCTGGTAGGCCTCGAATCGACATAGGTGTGGTAGACTTATGAATGAGACTTTTTAAATGCGAACAAAAATTGTTTCATTATTATTTTTTACCCAATCAAGTTGCACCTGTCAAAATAACAAATTTTTTGTTAGTTTTCGTTCTTCTTTTAGCTTTCATTATTCTGTATGAAGTGGACAGAAATATGGTACTTTCCTGGAGTAAACGTCGAAATTCTATCTACTAGGATATGGTATTGAAACACAGACACATATCAATCTCTTATTTGTTAACCAATCAACTTCAACTTTGGCGTTATATCTAACTACAGTGTCTTTTCGTAAAATAAAAGTGTTCTGTGCTATAAAACCAGTACAGTATCGCATATGCATGTAAGTATACCATATTGAGACAAGAACAGCAAGAAATGTCCATTTTTTAACTACATGTAGTTAAAAACAGTGTCTATTTCTATATGGAACAGTTTGTTTTGACTAGCTAAACAATGCCTTTCTAGGCAGAATGTAGAAATTATATCGCTATAAATATTATTAAGCCAATATTAAAGTAGCATATTGACACAAAAACAGCTACATATTTTTAAGGTGCAACCAACCAAATGTCCTTTTAGAACAAAGCGTCGAGATTATATCTGCTATGCACACGATCAAGCCAACATTAAAATAGATATGCAGGAAATTGAAACAAAAACATATATCTAATTTTCGATCAATCAAATGAAACTTTAGGATTCCATGTAGATACATGTCCTTTCTTATGGAAGAGTTTCGTTGGGACATTTAAATTAGACCTTCCGAGAAAGAATGTCGAAATTCTATGTGCTCTCCTACAGTCAATATTCAGTCATGCTGCTTCTTTAAAGATGACGACTGTCCATCTAGTGTCTAACACCTTTATTCTACTTTCACAGTGATAGGCAATATGCTTCGAACGTATTTTCTGTTAAAGGCAAAAATTATTTCAACGCCTTCATCAGGGAGAGGAGGTGTTTCAGTAGATCAACCAGGAAATACATCGTATTTAACAAGTCGGCCCAAAGCGTCAAATATAGCGCTGTGAGAATTATTCAAGGATATAGTGATGCCAGTTCAATAGTCGTCAACATTGGTCGACGACTGTCTGGATGCAGGCTTCTACACATGCATCGCCAGAGAATACAGATCACGGATCGCTCCGTCGATTAGCTCAGTCCATGAAGATATTTAGGAAAGTCTTCGACAACCCCACAAGTGACCAAGACGCCTTAATATCGTTAAGTAATGGATGGCCTGATATGACTGCCGAGAGTTCAGGTACTCAGTAAATTAGACAGGTATGTAATGGATTTACACTGATAGAGCTTCCTGATACATATCATCGCAATATACTTGGCACAGATCAGTTTCAGGACAGTAATGACCCCTGTACTACACATGTATTATAAGCGCATAACAATAATCAGACGAAGATGATCTCATTACCAAGTTATTGACAAGCGGGACTGATATTTCACTTCAAATTCATATGTTTCTCTAGGAGCGCAATTGCATTATATAGATTGATGACCTAAGCGTTGGCCTGCTTAACTCGTTTCCTCTCCCAGATTCTCAATCTTAATGAATTAATATCCCAATCGTATATTTCGCTATGTAGGATCTTACTCATTTCAACTGCATTTGGTGTTTCAGAGCGCCCAGGTCATGAATATGTAATAGCCTCATGACATTACGGCTGCATTTGGACTACTTTAGTTGCAATCGGGGAAGGGGGGTACGGTTATCTTCTCCGTTTACCAAAGGTTTATGCCAATGACCAGTCCATATATCTACCCCACATTAGGGCATCACACTGTCTGGAGCGCTGCCACATTAAATGTTACCCAGGCAGAGTGGCGTCTGATTCGTATGAACCAACCAAAAAGCCCCTACTTATAATGTCCTCTTCAAAGCACTATGAAGGGTTGTCGGGATTGGTTGACGCTCGCGTTACTGCAAGCCGGTTAGATGTTACAGCGACATATTTAAATGGGGGAGCAGATAGGATTTAATTATATTATATACCAAAAAGTAACCTCCATAAGATACAGTTATCAGATCCCTGATTCACTAGCCAACAGTCTTCGGTAAATTCTCATACTTGGAAGACCGTTTTTTTAGGGTACAATTAACACGAAAAACTAAGCAGTCATGGGGTTAACCCTATCTGGCCTGGGCGATTTGGGGTGTACCGCAACCTGGGGGGGGGGGGGTAAATTTTACCATCCCAGGCGCTCTTCCATACAGTGTCACACCACGGTCATAGTGTACCTACTCTGTCCCTGTCTCATACAGTGTCACCCACCTAGCCACATAGCAATTTGTCTGTCTCTCTCTCCCATACAGTGTCACCTATAGTCAAAGGACACCATCTGGATCCCTCCTCCTTAAAGTTTCTCCCCCTAAACTCACACTGCACGATCAGATCCCCTACAGTTACGGGAGAATAACGTACGCTGTGAATCGACCGCTTTACGGCATACTCGGATTGCTGTTTTTCTCGATGCAAAGTCTCCAATCAGACGACCGTGCTCTATAGAATTAACACAAGAGGTTGTTTTATGGACAGCAGCTGCTTGTATTGTTCACTACCCAGTGACGGAATTATCCCGGCAGACAGATTCTTTGCTTGGAGGCTACGCTTCAAATCTAAGAAAAGATATCTGAAATAAACATAATACCAGGTATTTTGACTGTACTCGCTTATTACTTCATGAAGATGATATTAACGTCCAAATGATTCGCACCGGGTTATAATTCCCCTTGCATGTGCCTCAAGCAGGACATCACAACAGTACGACAGCGACGAGACAGATAACCTCAGGCAACATTTTAGCGATGAGCGTGGCGTGTTTATTCATTCTTATTCATAGCTCTAATGCTCCTGGAAGCATGGGTTTTGTACACCAATTTATTCAGCACAGACCAGGCCTTGGATTTTTTAGGACCTGAGAAAGCCTGGGCCTTCCACTTGACAATTTGTTCTACAACTAGAGCTGGGGAGATAAAACTTACCAAACTCTTCCCTTGGGTCAAACTATACAACAAAATGCAAAAAAGTCCAAGATGGCCGCTTTGATGACGTCACAGTGACATCGTTTTCAAAAAAGGCATTTTTGTCGATTTTTTTTTATTTTTGTGTTTTGTTAAATAAATGTGAAATAAAATATTTGCTGCCCATTTTCCCTAGCAGAAAGCAGAAAATTTGAAGAAAGCTCACGAAAAAACTTTTCTGGCAGCCCACATGGCAGCCATTTCGAATTTACGCCTATTTCTCTGATCGTGAGGCGAAGTAAATAGGTGCAAAATGAACTACAAGGTCAGTTGTATTTTTTGCCGTTCCAGAGAGAGGGTAGAATTTTATTAGTATTGGCAGCAAAAAAATCTTGGAAAACTGGCTTAAAAGTTTTAAAAAGATCCTGCTCAAATAATGTACACTCTATCAGTTATACGAACATGGATATATACAAGTCATGGAAGCGAGCCTATCCTCATTGAGCTCTGTATGGAAGTGGGCATGGGGGTCACGATTTTTGAATCAATGATCTTTCAATCTATGTGCAAATACATTCAATCTGATTAAAACGAGATCTAAAAAACAATCCCCTCTATGATTAATCAGCGAGAATTCTTTTTTAAGATCTGGTTTAATGAAAGTGAAATGCATCAGAGCTCAAGACAGTAAACCAATCGCCAAAATGTGCTCAAACTAAAAAAAAACACTGCTTTAAGCTAAAAACATAATAGCTGTCAGGAGACTTTACAGACGTTTGACGAGGTTTGGTCCTGATTTCGAGAGGGATATTAAATTGATCGGTCTCGAAGAGGGTCCCGTTTTTTACATGTCAGTGTTTTGTTATGTTTGATCTGTATGTCTATGTTTGATGTTTTCCTGAATCAAACTGAAAGAAAACATTTCATTTATTTTTTGTGAATATATGCTTGAATGATCTTTATCACCTAGATAGAAATGATTGTATACCCCAACACTATCCGTCACGGAATCTAGTTGCTAGATATGATTTGATTAACAATACGAAATGATGAGTTCTGCAAATTGATTTAGAACCAAACAGTGATGTTTCCATAGAAACTGATTGCTGTGTTCGACAGGTGTACTTAACACCGTTACGTAATTTGTGTATAACCTGCTAGTAATCATTGATGACTTCAATTTTTTTCTAGAATTCCTGTCTTGTGCTATAATAATTGATACTACTCTCGGTTGTTTGGATAAGGAATTTTTTCGTTTCTTGTGTTTTGCCGGTTTGATTCCAACCAGAGCGTTCAATGCAAAACATAACCGGCCACCATTAACATAATAACGCGAAATAAGACGGCACGAACTAGGGTCCAGTTTGGAAATAAATTGACATGCCATTGGCGCTAATGACACCGAACGACGTTTCCTGTGTTCGCCAGTTTGATTTCAACTTGAGTATTTTCATTGTCAATTGACCAAATACAAAGAACGTAACGGACTGCCATGTAATGATTTACGTAATAATGGTTTACGGAATAAGACGGCACGAAGCAAGATCGAGTTTGGAAACAAATCGACGTACCGTTGGCGCTAATGACGCCGACAGGTGGCCCTTGCTTCGAAATCGCAGAAAATATCAACAACGACCTTCCGGTTAAATATTTTTCGTGTGCATGTTGGCCGTATGCGGAGCGCGTTTTCAAGCACTGTAATTTCGGGTCGTTTTCTAAGAACTAATCATAATCACAAGATGCCACAACTTGGGTTGGCCCAGAAGAGGCTAGAGAAAATACTGGCAATCTGAACTAGAGGTGGTGATAAGTCACACCAAAATCGATCAATGGAAACCGTCGGCTTCAAACAACAGAGAATTAATAGGTTAATTCATTTGGGAAAAAAACATGAAACTACACTGTTGACATAACCTGATAACATACTCGCATTAGATCATTTATTGCTGATTTAATGTATCTAACAAATTAACAAAGCAACGAAAGTAATTATTGTTAATTATAGGGAGCGCAATCACGCTTTGGGGATCATATACGTTTACTATCAGCTGTGACATCGCGTGTTATCTATCAGATCAAGAATACTTAAACAATTTGATGGAGCGTTTATGTTTTATATTCTCCGGTTTCGGGTGAATTACCAGCCGCTCCTATGGTCTTCAAAGGCACTATTTTTTTCAGAACAGCGAGGAATCTCTGACGAAAATTGGTGGCTTCATTTTCACTATCAGATAAGTATTATAATTGCAGAACTTTTGATATACTTTCTGAATTTATTTCTATACGAATTCCCCGGTCGTCTCTCATTTAAATCGATTCAAATTACAAAAGCAGGTTCGCAATATGTAGGTTATACTTAATAACGAGCCAGCGAATATAATTTCGATGTTTCCATCTTCTTACACAGAACGTGTAGAGAAATTACGCTATCAGAGCATGTATCATCCTCGCGAGCCAGTGTATCGATCGATATGTTAGGATCGATACACTGGCTTGGTTAGTTACCCATACGAGTTCTGGATATAAATAGAGTGTTAGTTACCGATATAAAACTTGAATATTTTGTGTTTGTAAAGAATTAATGAAATTAGTATCTGACTTTACTAAACGGAATATCTAAGGGAGTTTTTCGTATGTAAACAACACTACGCCTTTATCAATGTGAAGCTCATATGATATTATTCATTCATTCATTGCCGATCACGCGCTCAGCCCATATGCCAACCAGAAACCCCAAAGAATGGAAGATCATGGAAAATACGAAGTGTTTCTCTGGTTCTACATTTTAGTGACTGTAGGGCAAAGATTATGCCTGTAACTTTGCACAGAGTACAGAAAACGAAATGTGTGGTCCTGGTGATTGTGCAAAATCACAAAAGCGTTCAAACGTTAATTTTTTATTCAAATTCAGTTTATTCAGGACGAATGTGGCATACTGAATGTCAGATCAACATGATATATCCTCGGATGTCAGATCAACATGATATATCCTCGGATGTCAGATCAACATGATATATCCTCGGATGTCAGATCAACATGATATATCCTCGGATGTCAGATCAACATGATATATCCTCGGATGTCAGATCAACATGATATATTCTCGGATGTCAGATCAACATGATATATCCTCGGATGTCAGATCAACATGATATATCCTCGGATGTCAGATCAACATGATATATCCTCGGATGAGGATACATATCTTAGCTGAAAATCAGCAGCATGACGGTAAACCAAATTCCAGGTTAACAAATTGACGTATCAGAATTCGAACCCAATTTGACGCGGTCGATAGCATATGGTCGTAAGAGTTGTACGCAGACAACTTTACGAAAGTAGTAAACAAATTCATTATGCTGAATTGAGATAAACAGACAAACTTACGGATTATATTAAATGTTATTCATTAACTGTATGTATACTCCGCCCATGGCACACTATATAACTTTGATGAAAACTACGGATATTTGGTATGGTTTTCAAAGTTCACTTCCAATCCTATGAACTGTACGACTCGGGGCTTTGTCTTCAATAATGAAATAATGGGATCAGCTCTGACGTTTCATCTGAGCGCAACAGGTAATGGATTGCAATGAGTCAGACTGGTCTCCAAAGGCAATTGTGATGCATAATTTATATAACATACCTATTAGAACTGTTCAATAAGAAATAATCGAGACTTTCTACATCACACCATCTGAGTTCTCATGCCAAAATAGCAAACAAACGAAACCCCGAATAATATTATTATTATGTGAATATTACACTTGGGGGAAAATAAGCATCGTAAAATCATCTTCTTGTCCACTCTGCATTCTTTTGAAGGTTTATCCAGCCAAAAGTCTCTACAGGAGAGATGAATTTCCGATCACTCACATCAATATATCCCTGCTGACAAGAACCTTGTATTGACGACCAAAAAACCTGATCATTGATGTATTACCAGGACTTGCTACACTATCTACGAGACGACAAATATACAGAGCTTCATGATTGCGTGACTGTATAATCTGATTATGGAAGCGGAAATTCTTTGAAAGATCACAGCTGAATGTTGAATAACGGGCTAGGCGCTTGTATTGACACGCTTTCCAGTGGAGTCATATGGTTGTTTTTAGTCGCCAGACGTCAATTTTTCCCACCTCTGGCATATCGCTCCAATTTATAGCCTTTATCAAATTGGAACAATTCTGCGCTTATTAGCATAACCCTACTGGTAGCGGATCATGAGTAATTTTAAAATGGCGGCCAAGAGTGCGTGACTGAGGAGGTCCGTTTTCGCTGCTTTTCTTCAAGCCCAAGTCCAAGTTGTAAGATACACTTTGAGTGGGGAGTGGCGCCCCCCCCCCCCCAAAGGCCTGGTAGGCCTCGAATCGACATGGGTGTGGTAGACTTATGAATGGGACTTTTTAAATGCGAACAAAAATTATTTCATTCTTATTTTTTACCCAAATCAAATTGCACCTGTCAAAATAACTACATTTTTGTCAGTTTTCGTTCTTCTGTGTAGAGTGGACAGAAGCTTTCATTGTACTGTATGGAGTGGACAGAAATATGGTGCTTTCCTGGAATAAACGTCGAAATTCTATCCACCAGGAAATGATATTGAAACACAGACACATATCAATCTCTTATTTGTTATCCAATCTACTTCAACTTTGGGATTATATCTAACTACAGTGACTTTTCTTAAAATAAAAGTTTTCTGTTTTATAAAACCAGTACATTATCGCATGTGCATGTACGTATACCATGTTGAGACAAGAACAGCAAGAAATCTTCTATATTTAACTAGTTAAAAACAACGTCTATTTATATATGGACCAGTTTGTTTTGATCAGCTAAACAATGCCTTTCTAGACAGAATGTTGAAATTATATGCCTATAAATATTATCAAGCCACTATTAGAGTATCATATTGACACAAAAAATAGCTACATATTTTTGATGTGCAACCAACCAAATGTCCTTTTAGAATAAAGTGTTGAGATTATATCTGCTATGCACACGATCAAGCCAACATTAAAGTAGATATGCAGCAAATTGAAACGAAAACATATATATAATTTTCGATCATTCAAACGAAACTTTAGGATTCCATCTAGATAGTGTCCTTTCTTATGGAAGAGTTCCGCTGGGGCATTTAAATTAGACCTTCCGAGAATGTCGAAATTCTATGTGCTCTCCTACAGGCAATATTCAGTTATGCTGCTTCTTTAAATACGACGACT
Organism: Hanleya hanleyi; assembly: GCA_036873755.1. Lineage (NCBI taxonomy): Eukaryota > Metazoa > Mollusca > Polyplacophora > Lepidopleurida > Hanleyidae > Hanleya > Hanleya hanleyi. The sequence goes on along the minus strand of JAVTVY010036247.1, from coordinate 92,767 downwards.
GTCCATCTACTCGCTAACACTTTTATTCTACTTTCACCGTGATAGACAATATGCTTCGAACGTATTTTCTGTTAAATGTAAAGACATTTCAACACCTTCATCAGGGAGAGAATGTATATCAGTAGATTAATCAGGAAATACACCGTGTTTTACAAGTCGACCCAACGCGTCAAATATAGCGCTGTCAGAATTGTTCAAGAATACAGCGCTGTTAGGATTATAGTAATGCCAGTTCAACAGAGGTCGACGAGTGTCTGGATGCAGGCTTCTATGCATGCATCGCCAGAGACTACATATACCAATCAACATGGATCGCTCCGTCGATCAGCTCAGTTCGTGAAGATATTTGGGAAAGTCTTCGACAACCCCTCAAGTGATCAAGACGCCTTACTATCGTTAAGTAATGGATGGCCTGATATGACTGTCGAGAGTAGCGGTACTCAATAAATTACACAAGCGTGTAATGGATTTACACTGATAGAACTACCTGATACATATCATCGCAATATACTTGACACAGATCAATTTCGGGACATTAATGACCCCTGTACTACACATATATTATAGGTGCATTACAATAATCAGACGAACAGGATCTCATCATCAAGTTATTGACAAGCGGGACTGATATTTCACTTCAAATTCATATGTTGCTCTAATATATCAAACAAGATATATCGAATTATTCTGACTTGCCTAGGAGCGCAATTGTATTATATAAATTGAATACCTAAGCGTTAGCCTGCTTGACTCGATTGCGCTTTCAGATTCTCAATCTTAACAAATTAATATCCCAATCGTAGATGTCGCTATGTAGGATCTTACTTATTTCAACCGCATTTGGTGTTTCAGAGCGCCCAGATCATGAATGACATCACGGCCGCATTTGGATACTTTACTTGCAATAAGGGAGGGGGGATATGGTTATCTTCTCCGTTTACCAAAGGTTTATGCCAAGAACCAGTCCATCTACCCCGCATTAGGGCGTCACACTGTCTGGAGCGCGGCCACATTATACGTTATCCCTACAGAGTGGCGTCTGATTCGTATGAACCAACCAAAAAGCCCCTACCATTAATGTCCTCTTCAAAGCACTACGTAGGGTTGTCGGAATTGGTTGACGCTTGCGTTACTGGAAGCCGGTTAGATGCATATCCAAATGGGGGAGCAGATAGGATTTAATTTTAATTAGATTGTCAGATTCTAAACCCCTTAAGTGCTAATGCAGCGAAATTGTCAATTTCATTTTTATCATGAAATTTTTACGATTTGGGATTTCTGGTTCAAGTTGATAAAATTCTCACAGAGAGTTTTAAACAGGAAGATATTATATTTTGCTACGAAACACAAGGGGGTCAGTAGATAAAGTGCGACATTTACGGTCGCCATGTGTGTGACGTCATAAGTATGACATGCCGGTCGACCAGCAAGCCAGCGATACGCGTAGCATATGGCGAGGGCCAAACTCCATAGACTTAATTCAGATTGCTGTTGACTTAATACTCTCAATATCCATCATTGTCTTCGTATGGTAACGTGCCAGGAATGAAAGAAAGAATCCAGTCGACCACGTGTCCCTGCATGACAACTTACATTAGAATGATTTATTTAGTTGTTGAACGAATGCTAGTAGACGAATGCATGCAGTTACTGTCTGATTCACATACGAGGGAACGGGGTTTTCATGGATTTATCAGTTAATATAACACATTAGCTGTCGAAACTCACAATATAATCCAAACAATTATTTGTCATCAAAAATATTCCCCTGTCATTAGAAAATATTTAAAAAATCTCCAAAGTTTGTATCATTTGAGCAACTGCATGTTGAATACACGGTCATGCCGACAACCGGGCAAGTGAAAAGATTAGTGAGCACAGAGCTTTCTCTATGCCATGCACTAACATAATTTCAGAAATACTAAAATATTAAATTGGAGTTTACATACCGAGAAAACTAACATTTCAAACATTTCAACTAAAGAAGATTCAAACATCAACAAAACTCAATTTAAATAGCAAACAGGACAAAGACAACATTGAAAAACGAGTCTCTCGGAAGTATCTGAAATAAAAAATAAACTAGTTCAACATTATTCCGAAATATTTACATAATACTAAAAAATTGGCTAATGTGATAATGAACGAGAAGGGCGCAAGATAATTTTACCGATAGCACAGAAACATATATAAGACAAATATAAATTCTGATAAAAAAATATTATTCAACAATTTTGAATAGCTTTTTCTTTTCTCATACCGCCCAGTTTATATTTGCTTTCATACCACATGATATTGTGCAACGCAAATAGAATATAGATCTAGAGTGAATGAAAGAAATTCTTGCATAAAGCCTTCACTTTTTGCAGGAGAAAACCGGAATGTGAAATAGAAGACCGAAGACTACGTCTTTGCTTTGGCAGCACGCGGACCTCAGAGAAAGCACTTCAGACGTCGTGATAGTTTACATTCCAATTTATAGCATATAATATTATGTTTCTAGATCTAATATAAAGTTGATTGTGATAGGAAGAAGAAAACATATATCTCTGAGAATCTGGGGATAATGTAAATCGATCTTCGTTATTTTCTTGAAGTTGGAAATCCTTCCGTGTAATGATAAGTGATACACCGTACAGCCTATGCATTCATGCAGGCAAACAAATGCGGACACTGGCAGATAAATTTTATAAATATCGTACAAAACACATTTATATAGACTCCAGATTCTAGGCAATGAATTTGACCAGAATGCATAATAATTATAATGGAACTGCTCAGTGGAAGTTGACGTCCTTTCTATGGCAATGAATTCACTTTAGCCTGGTTGCACACGGTATAGGCTTCGCTCGGTCGCGGATGCGGGGCTTTATATGTATCTTCATTAGGTCCATGCAAATTGATAAAGATCAGTCTATATTCATTCACACGTATGTCTAATAATAAACAGTATCCCTTGTCATACTTAATTTCCCGATGAACATTAAATTCAAAACCACGAGGACGGGCTTGCCTCCCTCCAACATTGTCCGCCATGCTGAGCCTAGACTCAAGCTGACGATCGGTCATCCTTATGACGTCATGCATATATTATTTTGTAAACAAAGCCAGTGAAAACGGTCGCACTTTTAAGAGCACAATTGCACGTCTTTTCCCATTTGAAATAAGAACTTCTCCTTGTCCGATTTTCCTCATGGATATAGCAAATTAATCATGAAAGAATAGAGAATAAAATTATTTAATAAAAATTTCGCTGCATTAGCACTTTAAAGCTTTACTCATGTGGCTTTTTAAACCATGTCTATAATATACTAGAAAGTATCCTCCATAAGACACAGGTATCAGATCTGACATTCAATAGCCAACCGTCTTCGGTAAATTCTCATACTTGGAAGGCCGTTTTCCACGGCACAATTAACACGAAAATCTAAGCAGTCATGGAGTTAAGGAGCCAAAGCTTACTAGATTATTGCAAGCGAAAAGTTGCCCAAAGTTGTCAGTGATCATTCATGCTGTACTTATTGCCACATTCGAATCCTCGGCAAGGATTATTTTATATCAATGCTTTGGATGCTTTGACGACGTCGAGATGAAAATTGGAAGTATTCCCACAGAAACGTCAGCTTCAGATCGATACAAGTTGGTATTCTTCATAAAATAGCCGACTCGTGCCGAGCTTTATATGCCTAGCAAAGAACTTAGACGTCAAGATCCATTGTATAGTCATGTGGATGGCTGCATATACATTTTCCCTCAGGTAAATCGCATAAGCTTTCGAGCAATGTGCCATTTCTAATGAGCGTCACGCGACATTAATGCCAAGCGGAACACATCAATGTTATTAGGTCGAGCGACTTCATTACAAGTTGTTCAAAAATCTGCTTCACACACCAAATGTGGATGAGATTAAAGCACTGTATATGGCGAAGTATCTGGCCATTTTGCGTCATGACCAGATATACCATTTTGCGTCATGGCCAGAGATACCATTTTGCGTCATGACCAGAGATACCATTTTGCGTCATGGCCAGAGATGAAAACCTCATATACATGCGATACACATAACTCCTGTCCATAATGAAATCCAGCGTCATAATTGAAATAAATAAAACGCATAACAACACAAAACTTCTTTCTTTGTACTTGGATAAAGAAGCTACCTTCTTCTTACAGCGTCATACATTTCGCATACGGGATATTTTAAAAGGAAGAAAATGAAGATAAACCGGTTACCGGTAAGATGAACGCAGATTTTGTTTAGACCAAATCTAGTAGATTTTTTGATAATGGATCTCGATTGGAAACGCCACATTTTGAATAAATAGCATGGAAAATATCCGCTAAATGAGATTTAACAAAAGATTACATGATCCCAGTCACGTTTTGATCGTATCTATTCTCACTAGATTTGCGCTAATCCACAAGTTGAATAAACGACCCTCATTTCGAACCGAATTTAGCGTTAAAAAGGCGGAGCTAGAAACTACTTCTTCTCTCCCAGAATGGCGTCTTGATCAAAAACGTGCATTCCATCAAGTCTTTCCATTTTCTTCCTCTCCCGGGCGTTTGTGACATCTGACTCTCACATCTCATAGACCATTTCAAATTGACGCATTTCCATTTCACAGTTTTAGACTGTGAAGGTGACTATATGTATGTCATGGGACATCGGAATATCAGATATTCCGCCCGATTTTGTATAAAATATTTCATTGACCGCGCTATGCCGATAACATCGAAACTCCACAAAGTGATTAGGGCAATGAGTTCTGATGCATAACGCCAAGAGAAGCGGATTGGTCGGAACCATCAGAGCTGGGCTTGACCACCAAATTTTGTAAAATTTTCTCAGGAACCTACTGATGTACACATCGCATTGATATTTTACAGGACCTTACTGCATGTACGCCTAGATACCAGGAACTATTTTCTGAAGGACATCGTTTGCCAATTATCTCTTTATGTTTGCGAATCTGTTAACCAAATCTGATTTGGACATCGGTTACCCGCCTTCCTCCTGTCCCTAGAATCGCGATACCTCCATTTCATTATAGACTTCGAACAGGTACATTGAAAGAGTGACTGAGTTGGAAAATATGCGACATAATATCCAAGGGCGTATGAAAGTCTTCAAAAATGAGGGTAGGGGGGACACTGAGGAAAATGTTAATCCACCGGACAATCCTAGTGGGCATATTGAACACTTGTTTGAGGTAAGATAACGTAGCATTTTAACAGCTCCAAAATACTATTTGATAAAAAAAAATTGTTTCGAAAGCTTTATTCTGCATCCTAATTACATGTACAGGTACGTCAGATCCTAAGTTAATTGAAAGTTTGCTATTCAAGAACAGCTAATTCGAGCTACACCAACCCGTGCAAAGCAGGAAACATATTCATAAAATACGAATATATTATATATTCAATATATATTTTATATATTTATTTTATAATATTCATATTCATAAAAATATGCCTGGCGTTGAGTGTATATTTCACTCTTCCTGCAATGTTGATAACCAAAAAGTGGGGGAGGGGGGCATAAAGGGGGGCGCTTCCTAAGCTACTGACATCCGAAATACACTCATGTCAGTGGAATGACATTGAAACTAATGCATCTTGTGTGGTTATATGATTTTTAGTCAGATTACACTGTTATATTTTTCAAACACATTGGCACGTTATCGTTGACTACATATACCACCCACTCGTATGTTATCGTTGACTTCCTGTACCACTCACTCGCCGTTCTTCAATAGCAATGGCTCGTCCGTGGAAACTAGAAGCGTTCACCGTGTTTAATTAGTTAATTATTTGCCGAACTGATGCCTGCCCAAAAACAACTATTCTCGAGGGAATGGCCTATCAGGACAATCACTAAATTTTCATATTAAATATTATTGGGATGACACATTGTTTTTCGAAATTTATATTCACGGAGAGTGCGAACAAAACCATTAGACACTGGAGCAATTATCTCATTCAGCACCAGTCATTATAATTTTGTAATAAATTCATCAAAGATGTCCCGGGAGACTGGGAATGTAATTGCAGGTATAGTTGAAGAAATTGTGCCGATGGGCATCATTTTTTTTGTGTCCAGATCAGATTCGCCTAATTGTCTAAGCCAACACGTCAAATACATGGATGTGTGCTTTGGATGATGATAGAAATCATTATCCCCATTATATCAGCAGATGGTGAATCATAGTTTAAATTTGGAAGTTAAGAGAGTTGACCCCGTCCATTTGTAACCATGGTAACAGAGATAATGTGCATACACATTTACTTATATCTCTTCAGCTAAGAAAAGTTGTAAGATGAAAACTAGGGATATTATACCATATTATATGTATACGTGTTGTATCATTTGTGTATGCATTCTGTAACATGGAAATAGCATGGAAATTAGCCTGTTTCCCGTTTCCATGTTTAAAGATTTATTTGCCTAGATCTAATTTTCCTAAATTTTTCAAATAAAACCGAATTTATACAATTCTTAAATTTATTCTTACAATTCCTCTGGAATATGAAATAAAAATATGAGAGAGAGGCCACAATATATATATTTTAAATATCAAAAGTATAACCGATAAATAGAGGCCCTATCCAGGAGGAGAATTGTAATGGAGTGGAGTAAATATTCTAGGGGGCCATCTCCAAATCATTTTTTAACGGATGTCAATCAGAAACTCTAGCCGAAGAAGAACGCTGCCCGGTCCAACCGTGAATCTGACAGGCTCATACTGCACTTTGGAACGGGTAGTCTTAGCCCTACCAGGTCGGTGGGGAGAGGGGGGGGGGGATTTGCCCCCCCTAACAAACTTTCTGCGCTATCTCCAGAACGAAAAAAAAATCAGAGCTGACACTTCGCGACTTTACAGTTCATATTTGGGTCATTGTTAGCCTATTTGCATAACCCCTCTGAGCAGAGGATCATGGTTAAATTCAAGATGGCGGTCACATGGGGTGCCGGAATAGTGGTGTTTTCGTCATTTGTCTTCAGAATTTCCGACTTTCCGTGATGAAAAGTGGATTTTATTTTACATCACATTAATATATTCTATAAATTTATCGCGCAGTTTTTGTGGAGAAATTCCATAAATAAAAAATTGAAAAAATCTGATCGAAAACTGATCGTCACTGTGACGTCATCAAAGCGGCCGACTTGGATTTTTTTCACATTTTCTGGTAGAGCTTGACTCGAGGGTATAGTGTGGTAAGTTTCAGCTCCCTACCTCAAGGGGTAAGAATAATTAGGGGGCTATTTCGGGACCCTAGGCCTTGACAGGTGCTAAAAACCACAAGCCAAATAGGGTTAAGTATAAATGACTCTGTTGTGTCAGATTTTTATGTGTTTTGTTTACTTTTATTTTGTGAGTTGTTGGACGCTGTTGTTAGGATATTCCGTTCGTATTATAGCTTCATTGGCGCATTGAGATTAACTTAACCTACTCGGTTAACTCTACCAGGCCTGGAGGATCTTTATGCCCTCCCGTACAAAACTTTCTACCCTCTCTCCCGGACTTGTGTGCTGCCTAATTTGGCGACCCTGCGGTGGCTCTTCTCCAGTTCGGCAGCGGCATTAATTCGGCGGCCTGGTAACGGCTCTTCTCCGGCGGCCTTTTGTAATATTTCTTCTTCCGTATTTTATCGTCCTCTCACCTCAGAATTTCTGGGAGACAGCTTCGTTTTAGCGGGAACGGATCTTATATAGGCTTACCGCTCTCATGTGTATAAAGGTAAGAAGAGTAGTGGAAATAGCAGCGCTCTCTATTACGTTGCTACTAAATTCTCCCCAATCAGTCTATCCGGACTTCGCTGGGAAAATATGGCTATGGAGGATCAAACCATAATTCAGAAAGGAATTAAATGGTAAATCTCAGCCTCCAAAACTCTCTACTGAATTTACACGACGACCTCAAAGTTTATTGTCATGCTTCCGCATTCAACCTGAATGACGTCATCAACTGGGTTTCCCCTTTTTGTGGGGAAGCAAGCCAGCTTTACCATGGTCTCTTTTCCGTCTCAACTGATCGTTTGAGGTAACTTTGCTGGGATTTCTCAATGGGTAAGACAATATTTAGGCTGGTGGGGCGGGGAGAAGGGGGGGGGGGGGACAAAATCCCCTCCCCCAAGCCTGGACTGTTTCCACAAAACCGAGGCCTGGTACTGTTAACGCAACAGATTGTCTACAATTGTCAATAGAGTGTCTACGCAGCTTATTGTACGAAATCATATTCTGTATCATCCACCAACAACTGTTTCAATTTTAAATCTGGGATTTCAATTGTCTGAGGGGTAAACTGGAAGAACATCCAGTCATTCAAGGGGTTTTTGTAAAAGGCCATTCGATATCGACCATTTATCTCATTTATTGATAACTCTTCATTTATCTGTGTCAAATCTCATAAGAAGAAAATTGTGATTATAATAACGACATTCATTCTGGCAGTCCCAGTGCAGCCGCGTGATTATGCAAGCATGTCCAGAAACGATGTTATGAAATAACCAGTTGTGACGTTTCATCCCAGTAGAACAGCTAGCGGCATTCATGAGCCAAATCGGTGTCTGGGACCCAGTCTGGGAGAGTTTGATACAATACAGGATTGCTTAATTTAATATAACAACTTAGCAGTATATTCAGAATTATTCAATAATAAATAGATTTAGAATCATTCAATAACAAATAATTAAATTTAATTGTTTTAATAATAATTTAATTTAATAATAATTAAATTGTTCGTAAACCCGGCAATTCGATTGACTGATTGGTGCAATTTTATTTTTGGTTCATACCTCAATGAACCCGAAAATATATATGCCACGCTCACAACCGCAATACTTCTTTTGCAATAAATAGCCCTGGATCACTTGCCGTAGTGTAAAATCGATTTAGATTTTAGTGCATAATATTGCTCAGAAAATTCAAAAACAACTGAAAGTCTAATCCTGTCCTATTAAATAGTTCTCACCTAGTATAATACTATTGTTATCTTACTGTTGACATTTACCCAAGGAACTGTATATAGACTACTTATTTATTTATTGATGTCATTGGCTGTATCGAAACGTCGTCCTGAATAAGCTAGAAGTTGTTATCCATAAGCAATTTGTTTATTTAACTGGAAGGAAGTGTCAATTTAAATATTTATTTGTATTGACAATAACGTTCGTCAAATTACAAGAATTTTGAATTGAATTGAATTGTATGATTGGAGGGGTTTCTCTTGTCCCACTATACACAAATTATTATGAAGAAATTCGATAACGAATTATTGGGCCCTTCCTACCTGAATTCTCTTTGTTTTTGACCGAGTGTGGTAAGATGTATGCCTATATGCTGCTGATATATTGTGTTGCCAAATTTCACATAGATATTTTTTGAGGGACCACAATCATAAAGTCTAGCCCAAGAAGCACCCTGCCCGGTCCGACGGTGAATCTGACAGGCTCAACTTTTGGTAAGTCCTACTGCACGTTGGAAAGGGTAATATTAAGTAAAATGACTCTGTTGTATCAGATATAGATGTGTTTTGTTTACTTTTATTTTGTGAGGTGTTTGACGCTATTGTTAGGATTTTCAGTTCGCTTATAGCTTCAGTGGTGCATGGAGATTAACTTAACCTACTCCCTTAACTCTACCGGGCCTGGAGGATCTATTATGCCCTCTCGTACAAAACTTTCTACCCTAACTCCCGAGAGACCAAAAAATTGAAAGCCGACGCTCCGTAACTTCATACTTTAGCATGATGTGATCATTTTGAGCCTATTTTCATAGCGTTCGAGCAGAAAATCATGGGTATTGCAAAATGGCGGCAAAATTTTTGGTCAAAATTTCTAATTTTCTACGAGGAAAAGTGACCAAAAACTATTTTATTTCACAACAGAAATTTATGTAGTAATTATTTATCATGCCAAACGTTTTTACTTCTACTACCGAGGGATGTTTCAGATTCACAAGGTAGTGCGCAAGGTACACAAGACAAACTGTCAGTCTACCGTGAACGCTGTATGGACTCCTCGTCTTCGTCGTGTCTCGTCTTACACGACCTGCCCCCCCCCCAAGCGTTGGTAACTGTCAATGGATTCGGACGGCTTGGGTACGACAGTACTATCACAGTACAAAGGTCTCTACGTCACCGGCCCGTCATAACACCACAGGACTAGTCCACTGCACGGCTAACTTAGGCAGCATACGGCACTCCTCGTAGGAGTAAACCCCAGGCTTAAGCGACCCCGCTCAACGGCGACTCACTCCGCGGCCCGGCTCCAAGGACGAATCATCAAGCTTAGACGTTCGCGGCTACAACGTCCACAAAGGATCTGGCGATATGGACGTCGATAACACACGATGGATGTGTAGGCTCCTGGTCTAGGACTCCTCTTCTCCCGCTACTCTATGGACGTCCCGGATGGGTGGTCGGGTGGTCAAAATCCCATCCCTCAGGCCTGGACAGTTTCCACAAAATCGAGGCCTGGTACGGTTAACGCAACAGATTGTCTACGATTGTCAATAGGGTGTCTACGCAGCTTATTGTACGAAATCATATTCCGTATCATCCACCAACAACTATTTCAATTTTAAGTCTGGGATTTCAATTGTCTGAGGGGTAAACTGGAAGAACATCCAGTCATTCAAGGGGTTTCTGTAAAAGGCCATTCCATATCGACCATTTATCTCATTTATTGATAACTCTTCATTTATATGTGTCAAATCTCATAAGAAGAAAATTGTGATTATAATAACGACATTCATTCTGGCAGTCCCAGTGCAGCCGCGTGATTATGCAAGCATGTCCAGAAATGGTGTTATGAAATAACCAGTTGTGACGTTTCATCCCAGTAGAACAGCTAGCGGCATTCATGAAGCCAAATCGGTGTCTGGGACCCAGCCTGGGAGAGTTTGATACAATACAGGATTGCTTAATTTAATATAACAACTTAGCAGTATATTTAGAATTATTCAATAATAAATAGATTTAGAATTATTAAATAACAACTAATTAAATTTACTCTGTATTGTTCGTAAACCCGGCAATTTGATTGACTGATTGGTGCAATTTGTTTTGGTTCATACCTCAATCAACCCGAAAATATATATGCCACGCCCACAACCGCAATACTTCTTTTGCAATAAATAGCACTGGATCACTTGCCGTAGTGTAAAATCCATTTAGATTTTAGTGATAATATTGCTCAGAAAAATCAAAAACAACTGGAAGGAAATGTCAATTTAAATATTTATTTGTAATGACAATAATGTTCGTCAAATTACAAGAATTTAGAAGAAATATCTGTTGGTCCTGGAAATAAGTATCTTAAAAGCACCATGAGAAATGTCAGATCGGTCATAAATCGACATCTCGTGACCCTGAACGAGATTTTAACATTATTTGATTGGAGGGTTTTCTCTCGTCCCACTATACACAAATTATTATGAAGAAATTCGATAACGAATTATGGGGCCCTTCCTACCTGAATTCTCTTTGTTTTTGACCGAGTGTGGTAAGATTCAATTCGTTACGGTACCTTCCCCGTGGACTGGAATTTCATCCACCTGCTTAATTACTTTGGGGGGCAGATGGAGTCTTGCTTTGATAGAGATCAAGGCAAATATGTCGTCCCTGTCACGAAACGCAAAAGTTGACAATGCAGTCTTGCCGGGCACGATAATCGGATGTATGCAACAAGTACCGCAGATGTCCGATAACATCCCTCAGTCGGGGGGGGGGGGAGTGTCTCACAATGTTGAGTGCAACATCATCGTTCCATCTCTGTTCACACAGGTTGCAATCAGTTCACTAGAACTGGTACACTTCGAAGGACTTCTTCCTTTGCAGAATTTCTTGTGTGTTTAGGTTTTCAAATAATTGGTCACGACTGAGACGTTTCCATCCATACACAGTGTGCAGCAAACTGTCAAATTGAAAACTTTTCGAACCGCGCTAGGCTTACAAAGTGAGGTGCACGTGCACTCAGACGTTGCTAGGAGTTACGAACATTGTTGAGTGTATTTGCACGCGCAGTGTTTTCTACTGCTGCAAGAAGTAAACTGAAAAATTCGCTCGTTTCACATTCTATTTCTTCTCTTACTGAATTAGTTTTGCTTGATTAATTTAATTATAACGATTGACTGTGATTTTTTTAAGTTCATTGGGGTATGCACATAAAATCCGCTGTGCAAACTGTATGACTCCGCTATGATCCGCTACGCGGAATCATACAGTTTGCACAGCGGTTTTTAAGTTCATACCCCAATGAACGTAAAAAAAATTCACAGTCAATCCTTAAATAGAAAAACGTTTTACATCACTCTCTCTGTGTCCTCATGCTGAACTAGAGTAAATAGAACATCAGAGAGAAACCGCAAATAATTAGATAAATTGACAGCTACATAGTTTGACTATTTATTTTGCATTCACTTGACTGTTTATTCAACTAACACATTTTTTTCGGGAAAGATGTATTTCACTCCCGATCATTCACATCAAGATATAGTCCATGAGCCAGACCAGATATCGGTACCACCTGGGGTGGCAAATTCTCATTATGTTTTTTTGGAAGCCCTATATCCATAGATGCAAAAAAAAAACTTTGAAAGCAATCCGGGACTCACAGCTTAATGGTAGTAATCACCTCTTAACGATGGACACCCGAGTCCAATCTGAGGGACCAGACTTGGGGGTAGGGGAAATATAAAGTTAAATAACTTTGCAAGTAATGGTGATATAGTGACATTTGGCCACTCAAAATGTTCGTAATTTGATCCTCTATATGGTGGTATCTGTTATATGCCAATTTGTCAATTATGTAGGTCACCAGAGGTCAAAAGGTCACGAAATCTGAATCCTGAATAAAATGTGACCACCTGTAAGAAAACACGCTGCAGATACCATGCCAATGGGATTTTCTCAACGTAAATGGGTTCAAATGGAAGCCAAGATGTACAATAAGTCGAAACAAGTGGAGTTTATTATTATTTAGACGATGGCACAGAACTGTTTTTGACGTATTTTCAAAAATGGTCTTTTTATTGCGCTAAAACCAGGCAAAATTGTATGAAGTGGGACAGCTTGAAATTAGTTGCATATTTTGAGAAATAACTACTCCAAATGCTAATGGCCATGTCTTAGGTCTATTCAGTGATTAGTTAAGCTACATTTCGAGGTAATTAGGTCACCAGAGGTCAAGGTCAAAGATTGTCAATTATTAATTTTCTACATTTTGACTTGGGACTTTCATATTACAATGTATTTACATTGCAACAAGTTTCAAGTATAGAGCAGCAGAGCCATCGCTGGTGCATCCTGTACCGTATAGCCCGTAGGGCATAGGGTACACCAGGATGCGAGTGCACCAGGTATGGGTGTCCGCGGGGGTCAAAGGTCAATCGTCCTCCAAATCCCCTTTATCGCTCGTTAAGGCGCTGAGACGGGCTTTATGGCGTAAAGATAGGGCGTTTAGGCGTTGAGACGGGCGTTAAGGCGTAACGACTGGCGTTGACGGCGTTACTGCATTTCGATGTATTGGTGGCAATTCCATGAAAATCAGACCTTCTGAGCTAGTTCACCAGGGCGTTGAAGCATTAAGCAAAGCGTTGATGGGCGTTACTGTCTATCAATGCAAGCGTATTCTCAAATCCACTGGGGTGGCAAATTCTCGTTATGTTTGTTGGAAGTCCTATATCCATAGATGCAAAAAAAAACTTTGAAAGCAATCCGGGACGCACAGGTTAAAGGTAGTAACCACCTCTTAAAGATGGACACCGGAGTCCAATCTGAGAGACCAGATTTTGGGGTAGGGGAAATATAAAGTTGAATAACTTTGCAAGTGATGGTGATATAGTGACATTTGGCCACTCGAAATTTTGGTAATCTGATCCTCTATATGTTGGTATCCGTTATATGCTAATATGCCAATTATGTAGGTCACCAGAGGTCAAAAGGTCACGAAATCTGACCCCTGTCTAAAACGTGACCACCTGTAGGAAAACTCGCTGCAGATACCATACCAATGGGACTTTCTGAACCTAAATGGGTTGAAATGGAAGCCGAGAAGTACCCAAGTCTATAATAAGTCTAAACAAGTGGAGTTTATTATTTTTGAGACTGTGGCACAGAACTGTTTTTGACGCATTTTCAAAAAGGGTCTTTTTATTGCGCTAGAAACAGGAAAAATTGTATGAAGTTGGACAGCCTGAAATTAGTTGCATATTTTGACAAATAACTACTCCAAATGCTAATGGTCATGTCTTAGGTCTATTCAGGGATTAAGCTACATTTCGAGGTAATTAGGTCACCAGAGGTCAAGGTCAAACATTCTCAATTATTAATTTTCTACATTTTTACATGGGACTTTCATATTACAAGGTATTTACATTGCAACCAGTTTCAAGTATAGAGCATCAGAGCCATCGTGCCCGTAGGGCATAGGGTACACCAGGATGCGAGTGCACCAGGTATGGGTGTCCGCAGGGGTCAAAGGTCAATCGTCCTCAAAATCCCCTTTATCGCTCGTTAAGGCGCTGAGACGGGCGTTAAGGCGTAAAGATAGGGCGTTGAGGCGTTGAGAAGGGCGTTAAGGCGTAACGACGGGCGTTGACGGCATCACTACATTTCGATGTATCGGTGGCAATTCCATGAAAATCAGAACTTATGAGCTAGTTCACCAGGGCGTTGAAGCGTTAAGCTAAGCGTTGACGGGCGTTACTGTCTATAAATGCAAGCGTATTCCCAAAACACGCACAGTCGACGTTCAAGCGTCAACATGGTTTATACTTGCTCTAAGTGCGAACGATACGATTTGATGCGACACGAGAGAAATACACATGGGATTGAAGACTCCGAGGCACAAGAACCCGATACAGAGAGTGATGAGAGTCCATCGAGTGATACCGAAACAGAGATTGCTGAGAGTCTATCCACTGATACCGAAACAGAGATTGCTGAGAGTTTATCTAGTGATACGGAGAGCTTGACCTCAGATAGTCAGGGTACGTCCGAGGAAAGTGAGACAGAACATACCTTTTGGGATCGTATTGTGAGAGCAGCTATCAATAGTCACGCTGCAGCAATCGAGGACGCCGTTAAGGATAACTTACAACAGCCAAATGCGCCTCGGCATCAGGAAAACAGCCATGGCGATATATGAACAGTATACCTTACTATCGCTTGAAATAAAAGGCGACCCCACGCACAGGTCCATCATGAAAACCAAGCTTCACTTGGAAGAGGATATGGGGCTACCACCCACCGAGGCCCTGGAAAAGACGATCAGGATGCGCAAACAACTCTTTCAGGACATGCTGCATTTGGCGCTGCATCTGTCATATTCTCGGCTGCTCTTGTCCAATCATAAGCCGTCCTTTGAGAAAGTTCCATCTTTGCTCGGTGTGACCTAAGCATCATCGGGCAGTTCAGGATACCACTGAGGCAGCATGTCCTGAAAGAGTTGTTTGCGCATTCTGATCGCATTTTCCAGGGCCTTGGTGGGTGGTAGCCCCATATCCTCTTCCAAGTGACGCTTGGTCTTCATGATGGACCTGTGCGTGGGGTCGCCTTTCATTTCAAGCGGTAGTAAGGTATACTCTTCATAAATCGCCATGGCTGTTCTCTTGATGCAGGGGCGCATTTGGGTGTATGCCTGTTGTAAGTTAATCCTGTCCGGCGTTCTCGATTGCAGCAGAGTGAATATTGATAGCTGCTCTCACAATACGATCCAAGAAGCTAGGTACTGCCTCACTTTCCTCAGACGTAGGCTGACTATCTGAGGTCAAGCTCTCCGTATCACTAGATAGAATTTCAGCAATCTCTGTTTCGGTATCAGTCGATGGACTCTCATCAGTCTCTGTATCGGCTTCTTGTGCCTCGGGGTCTTCAATCCCATGTATATTTTTCTCGTGTCGCATCATATCTTAACGTCTGGTGAACGTGCGTTCGCACTTAGAGCAAGTATAAGCCATGTTGACGGTTGAATGTCGACTGTGCGTGTTTTGGGAATAAACTTGCTCTTATAGACGGTAACGCTCATCAACGTTTAGCTTAACGCTTCAACGACCTGGTGAACTAGCTCAGAAGCTCTGATTTTCATGGAATTGCCACCAATACATCGAAATGCAGTGACGCCCGTCAAAGCCCGTCGTTACGACTTAACACCCGTCTCAACGCCTTAACGCCCTATCTGTACGCCTTAACGCCCGTCTCAGCGCCTTAACGAGTGATAAAGGGGATTTGGAGGATGATTGACCTTTGACCCCTGCGGACACCCATACCTGGTGCACTCGCACTCTGGTTTACCCTTTGCCCTACGGGCTATACGGTACAGGGTGCACCAGCGATGTCTCTGATACTCTATACTTGAAACTGGTGGCAATGTAAATACCTTGTAATATGAAAGTCCCAAGTAAAAATGTAGAAAATTAATAATTGAGAATCTTTGACCTTGACCTCTGGTGACCTAATTACCTGGAAATGTAGCTTAACTAATCCCTGAATAGACCTGAGACATCGCCATCAGCATCTGGAGTAGTTATTTGTCAAAATATGCAACTAATTTCAAGCTGTCTAACTTCATACAATTTTTGCCTGGTTTTAGCGCAATAAAAAGACCATTTTTGAAAATGCATCAAAAACAGTTCTGTGCCACAGTCTAAATAATTATAAACTCCACTTGTTTAGACTTATTTTAGACTTGGGTACTTATTGGCTTCCATTTGAACCCATTTAGGTTAAGAAAGTCCCATTGGTATGGTATCTGCAGCGAGTTTTCCTACAGGTGGTCACGTTTTAGACAGGGTTCAGATTTCGTGACCTTTTGACCTCTGGTGACCTACATAAGTGAAATATTAGCATTTAACAGATACCAACATATAGAGGATCAGATTACCAACATTTCGAGTGGCCGAATGTCACTATATCACCATTACTTGCAAAGATATTCGACTTTATATATCCCCTACCCCCAAATCTGGTCCCTCAGATTGGACACGGGTGTTCGTCTTTAAGAGGTGATTACTACCACTAAGCTGTGTGTCCCGGATTGCTTTCAAAGTTTTTATTCATCTAAGGACATAGGACTTTCAAAAAAACATTATGAGAATTTGCCACCCCAAGTGGTACCAATTGATGAAATTTTGGGGTCTGGCTCATGGACTAATATCGAAACTACTGGATAACTGAATTCACAACAACCCAGACAGATAGACTTATATGAAGTGGTCATGTGGCATTCACTGTACTAGTACAATCATAATCCCTCACTCTCCTGCTCATATATCATCTTGTGGGTGAGTGAGTGACTAGGATTCAACGTCGCCTTCAACTATATTTCAGTCATATCGCGACCTTTGTGTCATATTCGTTTTCACACCCGGGAAACCCACGGGAGGAGACCTATTCGTTTTCACACCAGGGAATCTCACTTTGGTAGGTTCTATTGCGTATATGTTCCTTGTTTATAGCGATGGGTGAATTGTTCTTTACTAAAAGTAGCGTAAAAACAACAAAAACACAAGGACCAGCCCGTTTTTACTCTCTTACTCGGTCCTGCTATTTCTAGGATCTGCCTCGAATACCGCAATATATGCTGTACAATGCTTGTACCAACCTTCAAACAGGGTTATCTCCACTTCTGCCAGTCGATCGACCCTGCCCTCATTCACTTTACATAACGCCCTGCACTAAAATTTCATATTACAAAACCTTAATCTTACAGCCAAACATTCCCTATCAGCATACTAAATACTGACATATTTAATTTTGCAGATATGAATGTACGTGAACATTAATTGATTCTGAAAAACAAACAGTTCTGATTTGTTTTCAAAGAAACGACCTTGAGCTTTGATGTAGTGTTATTGTTGTTGTTGTAAAGAGTTGAACAGCTATTTAATTACCGGAATTCACCATTTGTTTGATTTATTTTGTGTACCGAATTCTCCAAATGCGCTGCAGTTGATTATTTCTGGTTACGATACAGAGCAGTTTGGATAATCTCGCTCTTGTAATTCCTACCAATGGTTACTTGGCGTAGTGAAGACCCACTCTGTGGAGAAGGCCATGGCGTGTTATCGCCCTGTATAAGCTACATGTAATGAGGGCATGGTCGATCGACTGGCAGAAGACCCAATCTTGTTTGGATGTTGGACAGCTACGGCCTTGTCTCACTAAGTCCCTAACTAGTCTTGATGCCAAACCCCCCGATATTCATCTATTGACCGCTAGCGGCGTTTTATGTGTGTTATCTAATTGCTGTAATGCTTGATTCATGTCGGATTCCTCATACTAACGCTGATTGGTTGTTATATGGACACGTGATAGTACAGGAAAAATACGAACTGACAAATTGGCAGTCTGTGCCAAGTTACTTGTACCGCTTGAGGTCGCCAGTCTGGTGTCGCTGGTGATTGATCTGGTTTAATACAGAATACCGCCCCCAGGGATATTTACCATATAATTAATGATAGTATTAACCACAAAACAAATAGTTGAATATTTGTCGGCATGAATCAACGGGGCATCAAGGAGAGTAAGAAGGCTAATGCGGCCAGTTGGTACATGAGCGTAACGTTACAGTATGCAAATATACATTCCATGTTTCCCCAGTCGTCCTTGAAATACCTCTTTGCTTATTTTCTGTATTTCAGCTATCCAGATGTTCCACTGTAATGCTTCCTCATGCTTGACGTAGTAAATAAGTATTGTTACTCCGAATAACGACAGAAAAGTCATATTTTGGTCAATATTTCGACATATATCATGTCATCGTCAGGACTGATACACATACATGTTCAACAACACATTTTAATCTACACAGGAATGTAACCATTCAGGTCTTAGTAGATACAAAAGTCATTGTGGTACAACAGTAGTCAGGTGAACACTTTTCAGGGTAACATAGTCCTTGAAAGATCAAAACAGGTGAAGAGGAAAGTAAATCACGGCAAACACCAGAATACAGTCCGGAGAACGAATCGGAAAATTACCAACAACGGACATACCTGGATCTTACCTCTGGTCAAGTAATAACGTCACCAGACATGTCTCAACCCCAGGGAACTTCTTACATCGTCACAGGGAGCTCGGCACAAAATACGCCCCAAAACTTCGCTCAGTTGCCCATGTTTCATCTCGGCACTCCAACGACTACACCGACAGCAGGTACTGTACCCCATATACAAAGTACACCGACGACACCTAATGTTGTACCAATATCAATGTATCAAATACAGGATATTGTAAGTCGGCTAAGCAGCATGGAGCTATCAATGAAGAAAATTGACAAACTGGACCAATTCGAGAAGACCTTAACAATAATGAACGCTACCATGGTGAAAATTAACGACCGAGTCACAGCATCAGAAGAGAAACTGGCAGTCGTAGAAAAAACAACTGAATACATAAGTAAAAACTACGATGACATATCAAAACGACAAACTGAGCAAACAAAAGACATCCGAGATATCAGAGTGCAGTTGGTCAAACTCCAGGGAGCAATAAATGATGCCAAAAATGAAATTTCAGACCTCACGACCGAGAATGCAGCATTGAAGGAAGAAATTTTGGATCTCAAATGTCGAAGCATGCGAGAAAACCTTGTATTTTTCGGTATAGCCGAAAAATCCCCAGAAGAGCCAGAAGATGTAATTAAAGCCTTAATCAAAGAAAAGCTTGAAATCAACAAAGAAATATCATTTGAGCGAGTTCATCGCTTTGGAAGCAACAGACGAGGGCCGCGACCCATTGTGGCCAGATTCACTTCCTTCAAGGACAGAGAGTTGGTGAAGTATTCCGGTCCAAAGTTACGCGACCCTGAGATTCGAATGAGCGAACAGTTCCCATCCGAGATATCCGAAAGGAGGAAACCACTTTACCCCCTACTGAGGAAGGCCAAAAGTGAGGGGAAACAGGCTCGCCTAGTCGTCGACAAGCTCTTTGTGGAAGGCAGACGCGTTTACCCGAGCCAAGATGCACGTGAGGATCGGCACTACTACCGTGGCAATGGCCAAGATGGAAGGGATAACCGGCATTACAACCGTGACAACCGCCCGACACTCGACCAGCAAAGGGGGGGAACCGATTAGGGGTGTCGCTCTGGTCCAACTCCTTTGTTCGACGACTGCCAGTCAGTATCGCAAGTACCGGTAAAATCTGATTTGAAAATTGTTTCTCTAAATGTATGTGGACTCAAACGACGAACTCTGTATCCAGAATTCAAAAACCTTGTCTCGAATTATGACATAGTATGTTGTTCCGAAACCAAGTTGGATGAATATGATATTATTGAACAAATTCCTGGTTATCGTTTCACTCCCGCTCATCGAAAACAAAATGTAGCTCGTAAATCAGGTGGAATGGGAATATTTGTTAGAGAATCATTATTCCCATACATTCATTTCTACCCTCTAGAATGTGAATATATTCAATGGTTCAAACTATCCGCGAACTATCTCAACTTAGACAAAGATATTCATTTTGGATCTGTCTACATACCACCAGCATCATCGTCCTATTCTGATTCTGACTTACTTGAAGATCTCCAAGATGAAATTACTGAAAAATGTACAAATACCGATTACATCTTCTTACTGGGGGATTTTAATAGTAGAACTAAGGAAGAGGATGATTTTTTTGAACTAGATGATTTTGTACTCAATTTATATGATTTAGATCAAGAAACTTCCAATGATTTGAATGACATTAACAGAATATTAGATTTGGGTCTCCCTTTAAGGAGGACTAGCCAAGACAAAGGACAAGTAAAAAGTTATGGCAGAACATTATTGAGATCATGTAAACTGAATAGTCTTGTTATACTAAATGGTAGAGTCGGCGAAGATAAAGGAGTCGGAAAACTTACCTTTAACAATATTTCCACTATAGACTACGCAATTGGAAATATACCTTCAATACATTTGGTTTCCGACTTTGAAGTATTAGCATTTGATCCCCTTTACTCAGACCTACACAACCCCATTTGTTTGACACTCAGTCCACCAAACTCAACCGAAAACACATGTAATGCAAACCTATCCGCTGAAAATAACCAAACAGACGACGAAATGTACTACATCAATGATAACTTAAATGCCGAGAGAGTATCTTATCAATGGAAAAATGAAAACAAAGAAGATTTTGTCAATAATATTGATGTTGACCAATTAGAATATCTATCAATTTACTTAAACGATCTACTTCCTGAAAACGTTACACAAAACAATATCAACGACATAACGAACAAGGTAGCCTCAATCTTCTTATCGAGCGCAAGTTCCAGTTTTAAACCTCGATCAGTAGGGAAGTATAAAAAAAAACGTCCAATAAACCTTGGTTCAATAACACTTGCAAGAATGCAAGAAAAAAATATCACCTGGCAAAAAGACGATATGGAAGATGGAAATCAGAACAAAATAAACGGAATATGATAGAAAATAGTAAAGACTACAAACGCACAATGAATACATCTATTAACGATTTCAAAAGAAATGCCAGAAAGAAAATAAGAAATCTGCGTTCCAAAAGCCCAAAAGAATACTGGAAACTACTCAACAGTATAACAAAAGAAAATAATCACAATGATAATACTAAAATTGACTTAGAAACACTATATGAATATTTCAAAGAGATTAATGCGAATGATGATCCCCACTCACCGGCTGATGACCCTACATTAAATATAGATAATACTCCTCTAAATACACCTATTACTGACTCGGAAATTTTAAACGCGACAAAACATCTTAAAAATAATAAATCACCCGGCATAGATGATATCTCAAACGAATACATTAAGTCAACAATTGATATTTTTCTCCCAACATATAATAAGTTATTTAATCTTGTATTAGACACCGGCTTCTTGCCCGAATCGTGGACAACTGGTATAATCAAGCCGATTTACAAAAACAAAGGAGATCAGAAAGCTCCTGAAAATTACCGCCCAATAACTATACTAAGCTGCATGGGAAAACTTTTCACATCAATACTCAATGATCGCCTGACTGAATATCTAGAAACAAATAATTTATTGAATGGAAATCAAAGTGGGTTTAGAAAAGGTTACTCAACGATAGACAACATGTTCATTCTAAACTCATTAATAGACTGTTTAAAGGCAAAGAAAAAGAAACTGTATTGTGCCTTCATTGATTTTCAGAAGGCTTTCGATAGTGTTTGGAGAGTAGGCTTATGGAAAAAGATAATCAACCATGGAATCACCGGGAAAATATTTCAAATTATTGTTAATATGTATGATAACATTAAGTCGTGTGTAATGCACAATAACCAAACCTCTCCATACTTCATGTGCCAAAACGGTGTCCGACAAGGAGAGAACTTGTCACCGTTACTCTTTTCGTTATTCTTGAATGATTTAGATGATTTTTTGCTGAGCAAATACCGCCTGGAGAATAATGACCCCTTCTTAATACTCTCGATCGAAATTATTGCATTGCTATATGCCGATGACACTGTCATATTTTCTGATACTGCGGAAGGATTACAACAGGCCCTTGATGAATTTTCTGTATACTGTGAAATTTGGAAACTGCAAATAAATATAGAAAAAAGTAACATTATCGTTTTCGGCAGTAGGAAGTGCAATGTAGATTTTTTCATACAGGGCATCAAACTACAAGTAACTGATAGTTATAAGTATCTAGGAATAATTTTCAGCCGAACCGGTTCATTTTCAAGTGCAAAAAAGGACATTGTTGCTAGAGCTGAAAAGGCCTTGTACCTATTGTATAGACGGATAAGAAATTTAGATCTACCTATTGATTTCCAACTCTCATTATTTGACCAAACAGTTTTACCACTCCTACTTTATGGATGTGAAGTCTGGGGGTATGAACAAATCGCCCTGATAGAAAGGCTTCATACTGATTTCATGAAAAGAATTTTGCATCTCAGGAAATGTACGCCTCATTTTATGTTGTATGGTGACCTTGGCAGGTACCCACTATCTCTAACTATACAACGAAGAACTATACATTTTTGGGCACGTCTACTACAAGGAGAAAACAAACTATCAAGCAAAATATACAAATATCTATACAATGGTTTTATTCACGGAGAAATTAAGTGCAAATGGTTAGATTATGTTCAAAAATCTCTACAAGAATTAGGATTTAACAATATATGGCTCGAAAATCCAAACTGGTTAAATAAACAAATCAAATTGAGACAAACGGATCAATACCTACAACACTGGCTTAGTGAAGTATCGAGATCATCAAAAGGTGTTAATTACTTGCTTTACAAAGACAATATATCTTTAGAAACTTACCTCACAATCTTACCGCCTAGATTCTCTTACACTATGGCGAAATTCAGACTGTGTAATCACCGGCTTCCAATTGAAACAGGTAGATGGACAAATATTGAACGCACTGAGAGGAAATGTAATCTTTGTAACAGTGCATCTATAGGCAACGAATATCATTATATCTTCGAATGTATATCCTTCACAGTAGAAAGAAACAAATATATACCAAAGTATTATATATCACACCACAGTGAAATCAAATACAGAGAACTACTAAACAGCTCAAACTACAATACCCTGAAAAAGCTCGCCCTCTTTATATGTTGTATCTTAAAGGCGTTCCCAAGAAAATAAGACAGTTAGATATATATTTAGACAATGATTCTATTTCATGCATGTTTTTTAAATACTTATGATTAATTATCTTTATTGTTTCTACCCTCAAATTAAATGCGTATGTTATCGCTGCATGCACTTGCTAGTATATACATGTATTTATTAAGCTCCATCAAAACTCCAAATTTATGGTGTAAAATATGTTTTATAAGAGGCTAGTTCTATATAAAATGTGTATATACAATAGCAATTGTTACTACCTCTCTTAATATGTATATTTTTGTGAATAGACTACTAATTCTCCACCAGAAAATGGATGCTCTAGGAAATTAATAATGGAACAGAGTAATCAATGTATATATGAATTTTATATTATTCCAATAAATATTATATCAAAAGAAGTGTAAATATGAACAATTTAGATTAGAAATGTGTTAACCAATAACACTGAATGTTACCATAATACAATATGTAATGATTGAGAATACCGTTAAAAACAAATTGCTTTCATTGTTATATCCACCAATGTATGCCATAAGAAATATGTACATATTTACCTCTTATGTCGCTGTGTAAAGTGACCAGAGTGAAAAATAAAGTTTCAAGTTTACACGCTAAGCATATGTGCAGATTGGTATTACAAAGATACTATTGCCAAGCATAAGTAATGAATTAACCTTTGTTGTTAAAACATACCGTAACGTAAAGACAACGTAGAATTCGTGTTTCCTCATGCATAATACTATATATCTACTAATACTAATTCAACTAATAATATGTTCGAACTGCTATGGTATGCTTCAAAGAGCAAATATCCTTCGATAATGCAGTCAGTTAACTTTAATTCTTTAAAATAATAATGGAGCAAAGCCCATATTTTATTGAAATTTTCCATCTGATCTTCAATCTTTGCTGTATAAAGTTCCATTTTGTAAGAACAGTTGAATATTAGTAGTAATGCCTTCAAGTTTAGTTTTGAGTCATTCAACTTTGTTCTATTTTTTGTATTTCCTTTGTAGGCAAAGTTGATTTATTCGTAACTTCTTGTCCCCGCCCCCAAGCTAGCACAATTTTATCCACGGAAATACTACCTCTTAGTTTTTCAACATATTTATATCAGTTTTCTAGATCTTGCCAAAGCTTGCCAACCATTTTGCATTCTATGGAAACATGTTCAGTAGTGTCTCTTTTATTTCATTTCCTTCCTAATTTATCTTCGATTTTCGACCAATCAAATTGAAATTTAGGAATTCTGATATTATGTTCGTTCTTATAGAACAGTTCCGTTGGGACAGTTAAATAATACTTTCACAGAAAGGATGCTGAAAGTCATATCTGCTATCATATAGCCAATTGTGCTACTTCTCTAAAGACAACGATTACCAATTTAATGTCGGACACTGGTAATCTACTTCCACCTCGATACCTTGAATATGCTTCGAAGAGGTTTTCATATCTGTGATTCATACGAAAACTGATGTGCATATCTGTTTTGTTGGATATGCTCTTTTTTCAAGTAGTATTTCAATATAAGACAGTCACTGTTATTTAGGGAATAAATTTATAATCAAGTTTTTGGCATGTGAAGTTTAACGAACCATCGTAATATTTCGGCCAACAGCGATACAGTGTTGTTCGCAGTATTATTCAAGGATGTATACTTAATATCAGTTCAACAGAGGTCAACATAGGCGAGTGTCTGGATCTCGGCTTCTTGACGAATCTCGTCAGAGATGAACAATAAAACACAGCTCGCTCCATCGGGCTTCGCACAGTGCAACTTCTCGAGAGTAGCTGGAAAGACTTCGACAATCCCGCAAGTACATATAGAAAGCCTCATAGCGTTAAGTAATGGATCGTCTGATATAAATGTCGAAAGTCCCAGTACTCGATGAATTACTCAAGTCTCTAATGAATCCACTCTGATAGAACTCCCCAGCAACTATCATCTCAATTTGCTTCATACAGATCAATTTCAAGATATTAATGGCACCTGTACCTATATTTCATAGACTAACTAGATCCCCTCATCGAATTATTGTCAAGCAAGACTAATTTCTCACGTGAGCGTCATCTTTTCGGTATTGATTGGCACAATGTACAAACTAGTGTATACGATGATGTATTCAATTCCAGTAATACCATCATCATGATTGTATCACATAAAATAACCCTATCGGCCTGGGCGATTTGGGGTGTACAGCAGCCTGGGGAATGTTTTCGCTACCGCTATTATGGCTATAGGGCTAAAACTCACCACACTATATCTTTGGATCAAGCTCTACAAGAAAATCCAAGATGACCGCCATGATGACGTCACTGTGTCGTCATTTTCAAAAGGAGCATTTTTGGACGATTTTTCGGTCAGAATTTTCGAATTTTTTTTTCTTTGCAAAAACTGCATGATAAATTAGTAAATAATAATCTGATATGAAGTAAAGTAAGTTTTACTCATTTTTCCACACAAAAAGCAAAAATTTTGAAAAAATATGACTAAACTTGTCTGGCACCCTACATGGATGCCATTTTAAATTTACTCATTATCCTCTCCTCCGGGGGTCATGCAAATAGGTTCAAAATGACCCCAATATGATAATCTAAAAAGTCACGGAGTTTCAGCTCTCAATTGTTTGTCGTTCCGGGGATAAGAGCGAAAAACCAAAAGGGGGGCGGAAAGTGCCCCGGTCAGGTAGGGTTAAACGCTGACGCTGACGCTGACCTGCTTCATCTCTAATTTTAAAATCCTCATCTGAGATATTCTACATATTCATGTTCATTATAGATTACTGCCGGATACCGGCACCAGATCCGACATCCAGTGGCCAGTCTTCGTCTATGGAAGTGTATTTATAGAGCGCACAAATAACAATAGACGACAGGTATAAGCAAGATTATCTAACCTATGGTAATTTGATTAGTGAAATATATACAAACAATATAACTGGATTTAAGATTGCACAATGAGAATAATTACAATACATGGCTTGTACCAAGGACAAAACTTAAGTCAAATTTAGAATAGTCCAGATAGAAATCGTTAATAAATTGGCTTGTACAAAGTCCTGGAGATATCAGATTTTGAAATAATTCCCCCCAAAATTACTTTCGTACGAGACTCTGTAAACTGTAAATATGACGGTTCCCTAATTGTCTTATCTAAATTATTAAAAATGGTGAGACAGCTTTACATTTGGGCCATCTGAAGTCTAGTGGTAGTTCTGGTTTTTCGACTAGAGATTGAACTGCGATGAATGAACATATCGCTAATATACATAAAAGTTAATTCGTCTATAACCTCACACCGCTTACTTCCAATGTTTGTGTAGTCTAGCTTTGTGCGCAGAATTACACCAGACCATGAAACACTAATCAACCCGAGCTTCGCTGAATGAATTATAAAACGTGCATCTATTCGCAGGATACTGTTAGAACGAGACTCTAAGCAGACATAAATAAAGAAGCTCGAGCTAATTTATTGCAGGAGTGAAATTGACCAAAAATTTGCAGTGATGCCGGCAATACATCGTGATATTTTATTTGTTATATTCGTATCAGTGAACAGGAGTCTTTCATCTCAAAGCTTTATGCCTTTACAACGTCACGGTACATCTGAAAGTGATGTGGATGGCCACTCATACATTTTAAACCGCCTATTGTACTTTGCTCAGGCTGAGGAACAACGTGTTAATGAACGCGACGAAGAATTAATGATGCAAGGAGCAGCAAATTATGGTTAGTGGGTCAAGCGCCGTCATTTCGATTGTTTACATTTGGTAGTGGAGAAAGCACGAGTAACTGTCGATTCTTGAAAAAAGAACGGACGAGGCGCGAAGCTAAGAGCCCATTCTTTTTCAAGAATCTACGGTTAAGAGTGTTTTCTCTAACTTAAACGATAGCCTCTTTATTGTAAAGAGTGTAGATTATTTTTCACGAATCTACACTTCCATAACCGGTCTGTTCCGTTACGTAATTGGGTGAGTATTATTGTACAATGGAGGTGCAGTTACGAGTCGGCTTCTCGGACTCAGTGTTATAATGACATACTTCATGTAAGCAGACATAGATTTTGTCAAGAAATTCAGCACTAAAAATCGGTGGTCTCGGTGTAAGAAGAAGTGGTATTAGTTGTCTATTTGTTGCACATTTGTGTCTCTTTGGTCAAAACTATCGTTTCTCTATGTTGATATTATAATCTTAGTTTTCATCATTTTATTGTCTGACTTTGTATTTATGAAATGACCTAGTATTTAACTGTTGTGCGTGGTCGACACATCGCCTGGTTACCTTCGTTCCAGTTTTCGTGGCTAAATTAATAATCGTGTTAATGTTTTGTCCGTACCGTCATAACTGCCTGTACGAGTTGTATTGATATGATTGATCCGCCGTAAACAATTTGAGCAGGTCAATACTCGGTCAACTCTTTCGGGGGGACTTCTAGACTTGACGGCTGAGTCGCTCACATCTTCACTGATGAGAGCGTCTGCACTGTGATTGTCTTTTGTTTGTTGATTTGTGTGACTAACTTTAACCGAACTAACCTAACCGACCACGGACATTCCTAGGATGAACAACAAGCAAGGATTTACTGTGGTGAAGCGACTCCTTTCGTTATGATTTCGGATGTGGATTTACCAGGAAGTGCCTTGTTTCACTTGGATTTGTGATGTGCTTTTCCAGATTTGTTGCAGGTTTTAAACAGCACACGTCTCTTCTTCATTGCGCAATATAAAAGTTCACCAGCCGGTGTGTACTAATTGACTAAAAATAAAGAAAATAATATGTAGTAGCTGTAGTACATTCTAGAAAAATAATCTACAGTTGCTGAATAGTGTGACGTCACAACTATCGTTTAACTTCAAATGTCAGACGTGTGTCAGATTAATGCACTGCATGGGGCGACAGATAATTGGCGGGAAACTACACGTTTTCAACTAACCTCCATGTTTTTCATCTAAATCATCCAAGTCAAATACAAGCGTCTGACGCAAGCCTATATACCTGTTACCAACCAAGAGTTCCATGGATCATAATTGAAATGACTTATTCAAACACCACAAAACAGACATACGAAGTACAGGCGATCTTTTTGCAAGATAGAGTTGGCCAAAGTTTGAATTAGCTGAGTGTTTTTGTAAATGAGTATGACTATCACCTCAAAAAAAGATTTGAGTAATTATTGAGGACTTGAAGCTAGAACATAGTCGTTCGTGTCTTCCAGTATCCCGGAAAATACTGACGGGTGGCATGTTATTTCCTTATCTCTATACGGTGAAATTCATCTGGCGGCTCTTCGTCCGGAGGTTTTCCCGCTCTTCGTAGTAATTTTGACCTATATTTTTGCATGGTGGTGAATAAACGCTTGGTCGGCGTCGGGTAATAAACGCTTGGTCGGCGTCGGGTAATAAACGCTTGGTCGGCGTCGGGCCTCGCAGACTGATGCTCCGAAGAAGAGTATTCACCCTACAGATGTTTTCGTTGGTTTACATTCTGCCGTTCCTTGCATCCGACGGTAACACGACTCATCAGTTTAACTCAGATTGATCTATTACACTTTTCCTTCGTTATATTTGTATCTAATTCCGTTTAACCCGATGCTAGGGACATTGCGGCCATTTCAGCTGGATTAAAAATATCAATTTGACGATACACCGCGAGGTCTTGTCGGTATCATTGAACAATGTTGACCACTTATTGGATCCGACGCTTACATCGCGGTTGTGACAGTCACAGGCAAACAGCATGTTACAGCCATATACAAGATGTCCAAAAATATGTAGTTGTCAACGAAAATGAGTGGTTAATCACTGCTGTGTCAAGATCTGGTAAACGTAATGCTGAGGAAGAAATGCAATATACAAGCGTATACGAAAATTCTTTGAATGGACCTCACTCATGTATGCTATGATTTTTTATTGATTTTTTCTTCGTGCTAATGACGTCTTATGGAATAGGTCTTTAGATTATGTATACGAAAATTCTTTGAATGGACGACGGCTGAATATTGAACAGACAACGCTGACTAGTCAGTCGTTCAATATTCAGCCGTCGTCCATTCAAAGAATTTTCGTATACATAATCTAAAGACCTATTCCATAAGACGTCATTAGCACGAAGAAAAAATCAATAAAAAATCATAGCATACATAAATTTACAAGAGAGAAGCGGTCAACAGTTTTCAATGATGTTTCAATAATATTAAATCCGTATCGCTGATCAGTATTCTTAATCCATATGATTTTCGTTGTAAAGTCGTTCTCCAGAGAATGGTGTATCTCAGTCACGCTTTGATGGTGAGGTTCATGTGAACACCATGATGATCTTGAGGTACATGGGATCACACGACCCCTAGCCTCGGGTTCAGCGGCATCAGACACTCTAGTTACGAAACGTAACGCCATAAATCTTGCACGCTACGCTCGTATTTTGCAATCAGAATACGAAACGTATCGCCAAATTTGAGAAAGTTTGAATGGAGGCGCTTGGTGGTTTAGCCCTGTTTTATAAGTTTCTGCAATAAAGTTTTGTTAAGTGGATTAAAATCGTCACATTTATAAAATGCTACCATGCGATTCCCACTGGAGTATTGCTATCGAAATTGTAAACATCTCTCATCTGAATTTTTCAATATCCTCGTACATTCAACGCCTGAGTCTTTAGAAATAATGGCGCAATACCTTTCTTAAAATGCTGTTACCTCCTGAAGGGCCCTCGTCAACAGGGTTGAAAGTAGCTTGGTGGTGCAGTTTCTAGAATATAGCTTTGTATGGTGATATGTTTTGAAATATCGTTATGAGTGGTTCGAAGACAAATACGTCTTTCATTGGGAAGCTTTTTTGTGGTTGTTAAATAAATCGGCCAAAGTAAATGCAGTTTGGGAGCAAATAGACGTATTTTGATAATGGTGTGTTTATATTCAATTCTGTACCCAGCCCATGGTAATAGTGATATTCTTGTAGCGTTATTTGGAGCGTTGTCTGCTGGGATTGCGACTATGAATTTGCCCTGGAGATTTGATAGAACTTCTTGCGAATTGAGGTTTCTCAGTACTTGTTTTGTTTGTGGAAGAGTACCTTTGTCAATATGGCGTGTTCTTGGTGAGGCCCAGTCAATCGGTAGGTGCTGAAGGTTCAACTTTCTCTCTATTTGACCACTCAATAGCACGCTGTTCCAATGCAGTCAGGACTATCTTCTGGTCCACCTTCAGATTTAATCTTCTCGGCTCTCTATATTTAGGTTCCTTCATCATGAGTGTTTTTAGGACTTCCTCACTCATTATATCAAGGTTACCAGTCACAAAGTTTTTATGGCGTATAGATAGTTCGACGATTCGTAATCACAACTAAGAAATTTCTCGCTTCCTCCAGACGTGCAAATCGCTTCTTGGCGTCAAGTGGTGTACGCCGACTCTAGTGCCTGTGATATTATATCGGATATGCTATCTAACGTTGGCTTATGGAAAACTCTGTCGAATGTATCGCGAAAAGAACCAGCCAGTGGGAATGCGTTTCACATCATGACTTTGTCCACTGATTTAACAGTTTGGCCTCGCTTCCACTAAAACGTGATTAAACATGCATCGACTGCTGCCGATGTATACAGCTGTGTATGTTAGATGTAGACGCTTGAAGATGACCCTGTATTGGCAAATCTCGCAAAAGGTTTATAATTCGCCAATGGAATGGCCGACCAATTTGTTCTGTCAGTGTTTTTCAGGACACTGGTTTTAGGGTGAGATGGGGGATACTCAGGTGCGGCTTGTTCACATTGTCCATACTGTGTGGAATTCTAATATAATAACTGTTATATTGTCCATATTTAATCATTTAAGTTGGACATTTAATGCCATTGAAAATATATGCTCTTAGTCAAATATGCACACTGGAGTGGTTTCTCATTGAGGAACATTCGTCGAATGCACATATTCCTCTTGGACCTAATGGATCTAAACGAATCATGCTACATGTTTGTACTTATTAAAATGTTATACGTTCAGTTTTCTGGACGATAATTCGCGCGCTGACCTTTTACCTATCATCAAAATGCACTTTACCGTGAGTCCACTTTTCGATGAAACAGTTTCGTGTATAAATAAGTCAGGATTACCTGGGGGTTTTTTCGTGACAAAGATAGCATTCATATATAAAAATATCTTCGCTATATGACTGATCGCTGAACGCGACGTTAAACTTAACTCTTTATCCTATAAATGTATTATGCTCTATCAATTTCCCTGCATTAGTCTCAACACCCATATCAGCCTTCGGGTCCGTGTCCCTCTGGATGATATGGGGCTCTCGGGTTGACACTGGGACCGACATAAAAATGGGTATAGAATAATCTCTATGTAAATTATATACCGAATAATTCATGGGGCACAACCGTCTCCCATTCTACTATTGCTAAATTTTGCAATCTCCCAATCCATCGATGTAAGATTGGGTTAATCCACTTTGGGATGAGGTGACAGCGAAATAGGTCGAGAAATCATTGAGCCGTGCGTTATAAACGTAAACGCCGAAATGCGGGGGTACACATTTGTTACGTGTCTGTCACAGCATGTCACCTTAATGGTTTCATGCTGGGTATTAAGCTCGTCGAGTCAAGCACAATGACTTCATTGTACAGCAGACAGCCCATTACGGGTACCTTAGTTGATTGTTTCCTGAATAGTTGAATATTTGTCTCCCATAAACTGTTACGCATAGGAACATACGTCTGTAATAGAAACCTATCACACTCAATCCTGCTTCGCATCGTGTGATTATTTTCCAAATAGGTCACAAGGGGACGAATTAGCCGTGAATCGACTGCAATGGAATGGACAGCATTAGGCCGAATGTCCCGCATCCGTCTATACTGGCGAAAACTAATCTGTACCGCTTATATATATGCTTACCTCGTATTGAGTCTACTATATATGTATCGATGTAAATGGTTTCACGCAAATAAAAGTTGGTTCACTGGAATAACATTTTAGGTGTCCAGGATCCTTATCAGGCTTCCAAGAATTGAAAATAATTGATAATCATCTATATAGGTTGACCAAAACAGTGACCAAAACATTGTGCCATTATAGTTTACCTGTTCTCAAAATTAACCTTTCATTTTGTACTTTCAAAACACATACACTTGGATTAGTTAACTTTCGAGCTAACTAATTCCATAGAATCTTAGTTACAAATAATCAATTGGAAAAATGGGGGAAATTACAATCTGCAAATTGCTCATTCTGTGAGAATGAAAAAGAAACAATCATTCACTTGTTTTGGAAATGCCACTTTGTCAAACTTGTGTGGGATAATTTTATTAAGTGGGGGACAAGTCTAAGTTTGCAAGTCATTTTCGGAATCACAGATCGAGAGTCAGTTCTCCTAGGCCAAATAATCTTGCTGATAAAATATAGTATTTATAGTTGCAGACGAGCCTCTGGAAAGCCAAGTTGGGTGGCCGCAAAAAGGTCAATTCTAAAAACAAAAAATATCGAGAAAATTATCGCCACTAAAAATAACACAGTTGGGCTGTTTGGTAAAAAGTGGGGAGCCCTGGCTTTCATCGAAAATGATTAAAATATACAGTTCGTTATTTGCTATTTTGCTTTGATTTTTGTCATCACATATTTGATGGACTTTCGCCCAAATTGTAACATGTTATAATTTAGCCAATGTCAATAGAAACCCGATACCTC
Source organism: Hanleya hanleyi (assembly GCA_036873755.1). NCBI lineage: Eukaryota > Metazoa > Mollusca > Polyplacophora > Lepidopleurida > Hanleyidae > Hanleya > Hanleya hanleyi. Next base: position 59,481 of record JAVTVY010036247.1, on the reverse strand, counting down.
TGTCACGTGAGGATGTACAGGGGTGTGTAAAATCGTGACTATGGTGCAATAAATGCCCACTGGTTTGTCCAGGGTTTGAATGAAAAAAAAAAAAAAAAAAAAAAAGCACTGCAGGTGGGTCAAGCTTGCTTTTTAGCAAATAATATTGAAAAGTAAGTAGAATTTAGACTGCAGCATTCGTCATATAACTTCGTTGAAAGAACTACCAGTCAAGGATTGAAGCAAATCGCCCCCCCGATAGATTTTTCTCGTTTTCTCCGTTAAATATCTTACCATATCAGATTTCTTCTAATAACTTCTAAACCACTACGGGGAAAAAATTCTTTAAAAAGTTCCCAAATTTGGACACAACGTTGTACATATATATAACTGAATAACTGTTAACCTCAAATTTTTTCTAAGTTTGCCTTCGTCTCAAAATTCTACATGCTTTGATTTGAAGGGTTCGCTTTTTTCAGATTTTCTTTTTTGAATTATTGAACTGTTCTAGAATCATTTCAAGGGCGATTATTAGCGAACATATTTAAAGGCTAAATTACCATGAACTGCTCCAATTCATTTTAAATAATACAGTTGTAGTAATTAACAGAACAAGTTGTCACTTTAATCTAGTCCTCGAACGAATAGTTTTTAGAAAATAGATAACTCGTTTTTAAAAGTTTATTCATTGCAAATTTAGCTATGCCAAAATTGATAAGGTTTCAAACATCTTATCGATGGGGATTTCGAAACATAAATAGATAACATTTCTGTTAGAGTCGGTGCACGGGTGTAAATTCGCAGGGGGTTGCGATGAAGATGTGGCCAGCGATCCCCAATATTTGCTGGTCGATGTTCCAGTTTATTGGCATACACAGATGATAATAAAAATATCCATCGACACCAAGAAATCACCAATGTATAATGGCCGACATTTGCTCAATGGTTTTTGGTATCCGGGGGAGGAGAAACTCTCATTAAAAGAGACGACGGTCATCGGATAGGATTCCTAGTTGTATCTTGTATTTTAGTATTTGTGGACGTTAAAACTGGTTTTACTGCCGCAAATTGAGTTTTACAGCCGACACGATAGCGAAGTCTGTAAAACAGGCTTGTGACAGTAATTTGTGACAGTAAAACCAGCATTAACGTTCGCAAACACTAGAATGCAACATGGTTATTCCCATTCTAATTCCACTTCTTCCATTCAAAGGTGATTTAATGACATTTCTTTAGAAACATAATAACATTCAATAGTGATTTAGTTACACTTCTTTTAGACATGAGCAGTGTGACTAACGTCACAGGACCTACGACGCGAACTGAACTCTTGGAAATCCCCACCCCCAGTTGAAATCCTGCCTATATTAAGATGGGCACTGCCCAAGTCAGAATCACCAGTGATTTTCATCAAAAATCACCAGACATTTTCATCAAAAGTAGGCCAGTTCAGAACTTGTTGGTAACAATCTCCTAATGCGCCTTCATTCCAAAAATAAATAACGATCGCCGATTTAATTTTAAAAAATTTTTAACTAAAGGAAACAGGTTGAATAATAAAAAGTTCAGTAGATTTCAGGCTTTATGTGTGAAAATACATTCACATCTCTTTAATGGTTTTCAGTACCCTTGTCCAAGACAAAAACAACTTTTTGAATCGTATTATTTTCCCAACAATACAACAAATTCTTATATATAGTCATATAGTAGAAAGATAGCATTTATGTAGTGTACGGTAATTCAACTCAAGACCAACACTTTCTCGGCACAAGATAATAATGATTCTATGTCATTCTCCTGAGCATGACCGGTACAAAGACGAATAAATAGCATCTTTACATCACGTTGTTTTCTAGATATATGAGACAACACATATTGGGTATCGGCAATCTGATGAATGTAGAATTTGAGGATTGTACTTAGCATCTTAAATACATCATCTTAATACTGATTACATATATGTTTAATTTCGTTTCCCATAATGCAGTTAATCAAACCATGTGTGTATATAGCAAAAGTGTGTGTCTCAAGTTAAGGGAAGCTGTTCAAATGTCCACTGGAACGGTAATACATTAATAAAGACGTCAACATGTGAACTCATAGAATCTGCACTGTCGATGGTTTAATGTAATACCGGTATCATCTGTTGTGATATTTTTTTAACTCCCAGACAGATCTGTTTATTGTTGTCTCCCCTGCTCTGACCTCTGAGAACAATTTAATTATTACACCATGGCAGTAATAACTGCATTCTCGAATCCCAAGCCTATAAGATTGTTAATTCTGATCTGTTTATAGGCCTATTGGGGGTGACCCAGCTACACTGCTGTGACCTCTAGCACTCAAAACAATTACGGATGGCATATCCCACCAGGTTTTGTACTGTGTTATATATACAGTGAAACGTACAGCCAAGGGTTTCCGATGGGCATGACAGTGCACTCGCTGAGCCATAAATAAATAATAAATTATCAAATTCTTATCAGAATTCGGTCAGCTCAGAACTTGCTGGTAACAATGCCCTAATGCACGTTCATGCCAAAAATCAAGGATCTAATGTCAACGGTTCTGCTTATTTTGCCGACGAAAGGATTCGGATGGACTCACTGACTCACTGACTCACTCATTACCGGACAATTTGCGATCTGTAGCCTACTTCGTAGGAAAAAGTCGATGTAACATCTCATGCAGCTGTGATATTCGAGACTGACTTGAAGCCCAGGTGTTCGCCAGGTGTTCATGAAACAGACCACCAAGAGCGATCATGTAGCACGTTGAAACAATGCAAATATTACGAATGATCGAATGATATTAGCAATTAGTTGAAACTTTATCCAGTAAATACTTTGCAAAAGCACTTAAGCCGCAGTCAGATCACTTTAAGTTTCCATTATCCCTAACATTCTCCAAACCTTTGAAAATAATATAATACAATATTCGCTCTATGTGTAGATGAAAGAAAAATCATGAAAGAGTATTTCTTTATACGGAAAATCGGCTTCTCAAAATTAGCTGTAAGGTCTGAAGGTGCCCACTTGAGACTGATTTAGTCGAGCAGCTGCAGGTGATCCACGCATGTTTATCTTACCCATGGTGATTAACTGATCAAGTACATGTAAGTAATTTTCTCCAACAAATTTCAACAAATAACACTGAAAATTAGGTAAGATTTAGACTGGGTTATAAATTGCTTAACTTGGTTGAAAAGTTAAGTTACCGGTCATAAATTGAAGAAAGTTGCTTCATGATGGTTTGTGCTCATTTTCTCCGTTGTTTCTACAATATTCTTAAGATTGGCCTTCTATAAGTCCAACGTAAAGTCATGAAATTTGGACACAACGTTATGCATATATACAACTAAATAACTTTGCCAAGTTTGCATCCGTTCTAAATATATCCGTGACTTCGTTGAAGAGGGTCGCTTTTTGTTTACTTTTGTCGAAATATTGAACTTTGAACAGTCAAAATCGTGCACAAGAAGAAATAAAAAAGAGACACTGTTATTTTGCATGAAAGGTGTATTAGATGAATCTATTTTTCTTGCTTAGTACTTAGTTATTAGCAATATTTTCACAAAGCTATATTTTCACAAACAATCATATTGTCATTCAAATAATATAATAGTTGTATTAATTCTAGTCCGCCATTCAATATTCAGCCGTCGTTCATTAAAAAGTTTCCGCGTTCAAAAACCAAAGATCTATTCGAAGATAGTATTGTATTTATTCACATTCACACCCATCTTGGGTCAATTGCACATACAGAGTATACAGACAATACATGTGGGACATTATTATTGTGTATATATGAGGACGGCTAACAACGGAGTTTGGACAAGCTATAGGTCATATCACAAAACTACTTTCTACATGATCTAACCTGGAGACAGCACAATCTAACACTTAAGCACTATAACAAATAACATAATCTACATATATTTCAACTACTCAAAACACATGCTTGAGCACTACAATGCTTATCTCAGGGGAGCCATTCTGTTTCATAACACTTAATATGGCTACACGGTGGACTATGGGGCGGTCATAGAGGTGAAAGCGGTAGAACAGAATTTTCCAAGGTTTTTGGAGACAGTACCGTCAGCTGACATCATAAATATCATCTGTGAATGTATGTCGAGCAGATGGAACCTCGGACATACATCATCCACAGCTTTTAGTAATTCCCCACGGAGATCAGTCCATCTGGGGCACTCCATCAAAAAGTGAAATTCGTCTCCGATTTGTTCAATCCCAGAGGCCAAGCATCAATGACAAAAACGCCTATCTTTAGGAGTGAAAGGCACTGTATATCTGCCAGTCTCAATTTCAAGTTTGTGATTGTTGGTCCGAAGTTTGGCAATGCTGGAATGGTCAGTGGATTTTTTAACATCTAATAGATAATCTTCCAAAATAAATGTAGACTTGCATTGCTTGTATATGAGAAGCTTGCCCCTACTGTTACCCAGATTTGAGTCGAGGGTCGTCTTCCAGAAATCATCGTATCGGGTCTGCAGTTTTTGTCTAATGAGCGCAGTTTGGTCGTTATTCTTATAAAACCACACATTCGAATAGCTGGTATTAAGCTCAGACAAATTTTGCCTGACACGCTCTTACCAGTTTCATCATGACAGTTAGCCAGACCAGTAGTAGATATTACAATGACGAAATATAAAAAGGCAGACACGAACCATCTCGTGTATCCACAAGAATTTGGTCTATTCAACGAAATATACAGATCGCATCAAGCTATTTGTACAGGTGGTTCTAAAGATAGTGAGAGGATAGCGCGTGCTACTGTTTTTAGTTCCGAAACTAAAACCTGTCAAATTCCAGGTAAAAGTTCAATTTTCACTGCTGAAGCCAAAGTTCTATTGTTATCTTTGGAAGGTATTGGGTAAAAAATATGTCATATTTTCAAAATCTCTGTCATACCTTCAAGCGATTAAGAGTGGCACTTCAACTCACCATTTTGAACATTCTACAATTATATGGTCGTAGATTTCATCAACAGATTGATATGTTTTATTGGTTGCCTAGCCACGTTGGCATCAAACGAAAAACTGAAGCTGATGAAATGGCTAACGCAGCCATAGATAATGAGGTTGATCCTGTTGAAATCCCATATAGCGATTTGAGACCCGCTATCTGTGCTAATGTGAGGAAGCTCTTTCAATCTTTATGCGATGCTGTGAATAATAACAAAGTTCATGAGTTTCAAAAAATTGTAGGATATATTCATCTGAGTAAGCCAGAAACGTTTCGACCAAGCAATGATCACACGATGTAGAGTCGGCCATACCTGATTAACTCACGAACATTTACAGAAAAAGGAACAAGCCCAAAGGTGTATTTCATGCAACGAAGATCTCACAGTGAAACATTCTGATCGACTGTATAGATTTTAAAATTGTAGGAGGTTATTTTTATGAAGCAGCTACTTTAGAAGATCTTTTTAGTCGGGTAAAAGAAGACTGTATTTTAGGTTATTTGAAAGACATCGGTATGTTGCATAAGTTGTAATGTATGTGCATGTCTTTTGGTGTGTTGTGTTGATTACTTCTGGAGTGCTGGGATGTTGACTTGTTTTTGTTAGAATACTTAGAATTTTGTTTGATCGTTGCTATATAGCTAAAATATTGCTGAACGCGACATTAAGCCTTATTCCCTCTCTCTCCTTGTTTTTGAAAGCCTTTGCATATAGTCGTTTTCATGAGAGTAAAGATAAATGCCAGCAAAAGGAATGCACAATTAGTACCCATTGAAATGCCTATATGCTGTTGATATATTGTGTTGCCAATTCTATAACACTTATGTCTATAACAACTTGCTAACCGTGCAATTATTGAGTGTTTCAGCACGGTTGGGTGAAATGTACATGTGTCAAGTGCAAGTGTTCAATTGGGAGATTCTATTTACAAGGCGGGAGAGGAAGGGGTCGTCAAATACACACACAAATAAATTAAAAGATGGAATTTTAAAACCCTTTGTTGTCTCTTAGTTGACTGAGTTTACAATCATAATTTTCCACAAACCTGCTATTGGGACATTTAAGCACACGCGGGAGGTTATCTCCGACTATACGAAACAAACTACAGCGACTTGTGACCACCATGCAACCATCGGTGACGTCATCAGACACGCGGTTAACACAATAAGCAAAACATAGTGGATTTCAGAAGGACATTATTGCACTCTAGTTTGAGAGAGTTTTTATTCAATGTAACTGGGAATTTTGTTTTGAATGATTTTTAACATGAATAATATAATGCTAGTTTTATTTTTGGGAAAACAGCCCAGTTTCCTATCGAAATAGTTTAATTACATTGTGGTCTTGGGACTTTTTAGTCCCATTGGGTAATATCAGACTTTTTCGAATCGGACTTAAAAGTCCGGTGCTAATATTTGATGTATTAATCACCAGTTCGCGCAGGTTATGAAACTAATAAAAGTTCAAATGGATGTCGAGTCATATTGTGATGCATTGTGTACCTTATATCTGCATGTATGAAGTGTCGTAGGTTCAAATCCATCGGTAGTAGGTAGAACATGGATTCGGTCACATTTCACCCGGATGTAATGACGTCACTTCCGGTTTATTCCAGGTTAAAGGTATAGGGGACGCCCCATCGCCTTTCACCTCTGGGGCGCCTGGGGCGCCAAGGGGCGCCACCAGCTCAAGGTCACGTGGAGGTCAAAAGTAGTTCCGGCAACCTGTAACCTTTGTATTCCTCCGCGGACAGAAAGTAGTCCGATGTCAACCAAGTGACTTCCAATGTTAATGTATACGGGGAATGCCTAAAACGAGTATGGGAATAGACGTTTTGTGACCGGGGTGGGTCCCTAGTGGACCGAATGGGTCGAGTGAGGTATCAAAGTGAAGCATTCGTGAAGGAGCATCCAGTCATGGGTGGGTGCATGTAAAATTAGGATTTTTTCCCGAAACTATAAAAAGCGGAACACGGACTTTACCCCTAAAATAGGGGGAAAACCCCTATCACCTCTAGCCAAAAGGGCTAATATCGGTCCCCGGGCTTACTGGGGCCTGCCTATCAAGTCAATGGGGTGGGTGCATGTAAAATTAGGATTTTTTCCCGAAACTATAAAAAGCGGAACACGGACTTTACCCCTACAATAGGGGTCTGTATTATACAATATAAGGGAAAATGCCTGTATGGGGTATGGGGATGGTCAATTTTTTTTTTCGTGGGCTTTACTATGGCTTGTGGGGTCGCGTTTTTCTCGTCTCGCCGAGAAAATGACAATGGGAGGGGTCCCGGAGCGAATCGGTGAAATTTTCGGGAAAAGTCACCGAGGGCTATATGGGGGTATGGGTTCAACCTGGGAAATTCACACACGTTCATTGTGATATGGGCTGTTTGGATTTGTTTTTCACGTCTCGTCATTTAGAACACGATGGGAAGGGTCCCGGAGCGAAACGGTGAAATTTTTGGAAAAAGTCACTGAGGCCTGGGTAGGCCCATAGGCCTATACTGCATGGCTATGAGTGTATAGGTCCATACGGGGTGGACGTTTTGGGATCTAGGTGGGCCCCTAATGGTCCGATGGGGTCGAGTGAGGTATCAATGTGAAGCCTATGTGAGGGGGCAACTGATGGAGTGGATGTGGGGTAGGAATATCGTCATTCGGCGCATGCGCAATAGACAAAGTGTATGGAAATAGACGTTTTGGGATCTAGGGGAGCCACTAGTGGGCCGATGGGATCGAGTGAGGTATCAATGTGAAGCCTATGTGAGGGGGCATCTGATGGGGTGAGTGCGGGGTTGAAATATCGTCACTCTGCGCATGCGCAGTGGACCAAGGGTATGGAAATAGACGTTTTGGGGTCTAGGTGGGCCACTGGTGGGTCGATGTGATCGAGTGAGGTATCCATGTGAAGCCTATGTGAGGGGGCTAGACTAGGGTGTCGTTTCCATTCTGCTGCGCAGGTCACGTGGGTTGTGACGTCACTTCCGGGTTTCACCTCCAAACCCAGAAGAGTTCCAATGTTCCCGTTAGACGTCCGGATGTTCAATCTCTGGGGTTTTTCCCGGCCCGCCCCGGCTGCAGCTCGCGCGCGCGGGTTCTTCGGAAGTGCGCGTCATCACCGGCAGTGCGCGTATGACTGTCGGATCAAAAGGTCAAAGGTCACATCCAGGTCAAAAGGTCCAAGGTCTCCCTTTCGGCAAGGTTCGGCGACAATGTTGCGGCATGGATATACAGAGCTTGAACCCAAAAATGGGATTGTAAATTAACCTGGGAAGGATTGGCAATTCCATTTGGACCAATCAGCGGTCGAGAAAAAGAGTCAATGAGCGATCGATATACGAACCAATGGACGGGTACTAGAATTTCGCTCACGTCTGCGCCTACATCCGGGTACTGGGATGCTTTCGCCTACGTCCGCGCCTACATACGGGTTCTTGTACACCCGGATAATGTTTTCTGGACATGGATGGGTTACCTTTGGCTCCATTCTAGGCCACTGATTGGCTAATACGGTGTTCAAAGCCAGTTTCATGCATTATACTCATATAGAAAACACACAAGACAGGTTTTTTTGGTGAGATCTCATTTTGTTTTTTATTCAGTAACAACAACGTGAGAACAACCACGTGAAAACTGAAGCCCAGAACAAGGGGCTTGCACATTGAAAGAACTGAAGCCCAGAACAGGGGGCTTGTAAACTTAATCCCAGAACAGGGGGCTTGAACATTGAAAGAACTTAAGCCCAGAACGGGGCTTGTACATTGAAATCATGGGCGGCCCAGTCATATACGAGCACATCGCGGTCCTCTGCCTTAGGGTACTCGTCAAACATCTGTACGATGGTAGATAAGGTCCTTCTCCGGCATCAATGGTGCAGGTAAAACAAGCAATATTGTCCGCACACGCTACTGGTCAGGCTTTGTAACGTTTAACTGTTCCAACACCACGTCTCTGTACCTTGATCCATGAAGTCTGTTAAATCGGGATGGAGGGGTGGCAGGCCGTACGGGTCAAAGTATTCCCCCCTGCTTTTCTGTCAAGTACACGGCCACCCAATGTTCACCGGGCCGATCCATCGGGTCCGTGTTGAGAACGTATGCATACATACGGTCTAATGGGAACACATCTCGGGCGAACACACCTTGAAAGACCATACGTGTCTCTGGGTCATTCTCCAGCACGGTGGTTATCTGGTCTGTATCCATGTTAGGTGGAGAAGTCACACAGGACGTTGCGCGCCTTGTCTACTTGAATGATGTTGTCAAATTCGGCGTAGCAGATCACATTGACGGTGGTCCCCAGGGCTCGTGCAAAGTGGATTTCCAACCGTAAATTGCCTTGCTTGGCTAGGGCCAGCTGATGGTCGTTCTCTAAGGTGGGGGTCAGATCGAAACAGAACAACGTGTATCCGTTCGCGTAGTCCTCCCGACTAATCAAATTCCCTTCGTCCTGGTTGATTTGACCGGTGGCTGTAAACAGGCTCTGATAGGCTCGAATGAAATTCCTGCGCCCAAAGTTCGGTGTTAAGGCCGTGGCTGGGACCTGTTGTCCATCCACATGCAGGGTCACAAAATTGATGCCGAAATGTTTAATGTCAAACGGATTCTCTGGGTAGGCTCCGCTGAAACTGGTATTTTCCACACAGGCCAGGATCAATCGCTTGGGTAGTTCCCCCAGGAACAGGTTTTCTTTGTTGGCGCCCATATTTCCAGCAGGCACAGAGAACACTTTGGTTTGTACACGTCGGATAGGATACTGGGCTGGTTTTGTTTGCAAGGCTTTCATGTGTCCCAATTGAACGGCTGGATTCGGTTTCACTTTTCGGACATACAGGACTGCGTCTTGGATAACAATCTTATAGTCAGCTGCATGCCATCAGTCGGAGTTTGATGGGGATCTTGTTCAAGAGGTACCGGTCTTGCATGAACATGTCTGCGTGTAGTCGACCCATGAGATCCACCGAGGCACCGTTCGCAGTGAAAGCCTTCCGTTTGTTATATCCCACATTGTCCACCGTATCCATGTGCTCGGGTGTGTCCTGGTAGAATAAAGCGGCTGTCAGCTGAGATTTTTTAGCCTCTCGGGCATACGACAACAGTGTCTCGATGTAGGCTCGATAGGGGTACGTGTTGGTCGAGTCACTGATGAGTTTGTCGTTGAGAAATATATCCACCTGTTGAAACATCGAGTGCAGCCAGAGATTCGTCGGGCCCACCGTTGCAGCTTGGGTGATTCTGGAGCCATCCCCATTGACGACCTTGGCTTTCATATACAAGTATGTATGGGCTAAATCCACATAGGCCGTATCCGCATTACTGATGGTGAACTCGATGGGCCCTGTTTCGTTGATGCTGGAGAGCGGGAGATGCTCCACCCATAATCCTTGTTCGGCACTGGTCTGTGTGGGCGGCACGGTCCACAAATCAAATTCACTGTTGGCGGAGGGGCAGGACTCTGCGTGGATCAAGGACATGTTTTAAGAAAAAATATCCTGGGTCTTCGATGTGCGTCGTCGCTGGGTCGGTCGTCGACTGGTGCGTGGTTTCGGTGGGGCAGCTCTTTTATTCCCTACGGTGCGTTGTGCTTTGGCCACCAAGATGCCTCCCGCTTCTTTGGCCCGCCGTTTCAAGGCTTCTTTGGGTGCCGTACCACCCGTGCCGTGGCCACTTGCAGTCCACTGCGTACCGCTTGTTTGCCGATTGCTTTCACCCCCGCGTGTCACCAAGGGCTCGTTTTGACGATGCTGCCGAGTATTAAAGACTGGAAAGCCACCACCGGTCTGTTGGGCATAATAGTCCATATAGCTGCGTGCATCGCACTCGTAAGGCACCTTCATTATGCAAAGTGGGGAGCACGTGCTTGTCGAAAATGAAGTGTCAGCACCACTTTTCCTCGTTCGAATGCCACCGGTCGTCCCGTGTCATCTCTTATATCCACCGTGATAGTGTTGATGTCGGTTTGTCGTACGGGTAGGTAGAGCATGTGGGTGAAACTGTGGGTAACTTGATCTCCATACGTCTTTTTAATGGGGACCACCCGTAACAGAGGTGTGTTGATATCGCCCACGATGTGGTTGTCCACCACGTCCGAGTAGACGTAGAGTCCGTACATACCCGACTTCATATCCATGGGGATCTCGCCTTGGTGGGCGGCGGGACCAGCGAACGTCTGTAGATCAAAACCCAGCATTTGCTGTAGAATAGGACTCAGTACGACACTCGCGTTGGCGGTGACGATAAGCTGTGCCTTGTCGTTGTGTGCGTTGTAATCGAAGTCCACGTGATTCTTGAAGGGAAAGGATTTGATTGGTTTTGAAGTATTCGTGACCTCCCGTAGAGACTTATAATGCAACAGTCTTGACAGCGCACCCATGAACTCCTTGGGGGTATCGTATTGGCCTTCGGGGAGGGTGAGTCGGGTGTTTTTGCCTACGTAGGTCACCTCGTACCACACTTCATTGGCTCGCACGTTGTATCACGAGTAAGGGTATTGGATATCCACGAGGCCACATTCCCATCGTCCAGGTAAATGCAACGGTTGCGGTAACTGGGTCACGTACTTGGCCACGGTGTTATCAGGAAACACATCCAGCGAACTGTTACTGGGTAGGGTGAGGTAAAACATGGCGATTGAGCTGTCCTGCTGCTGCTGTTGGTTTTAATAGGTGTTCCAGGGCTTGGGCGGTTGTGTCCGGCGTCGTGTTCGTCGCGTTGACTTGCTACATGTCACGGCTCTGGAGATGTGGGGTGTCCTGATCGAGGGTGGTTTTTTAAAGGCCTGAAAAGAAGGTGCCCGTTGTGGTGGTGGTGTTTTCGGGGGTGACTCCGGTTCCCATTCGGATTCCCAAGAAGGTAGTGGGCCACTCGGCGATTGCTGGGTTCGCTGCATAAAGGCCCAGCGGTGGGGGTTTCCCACCAATTCCTGTGGTACATGCATGTCTTTCAAGCCTTGAGCAAAGACCTCCCATCCTCGAGGATCCGTGTGCGATCTGCGTTTACGCATCAGGTCATTCACTAAATCCGTCATGTGGGTGCCGGGGACCATCTGATTCTGTACCAGGAGTTCGCCTTTATCATTCCAAGTCATGTTAGGATTCTGTTTCATCCGTTGTAATACCAGGCCAGCTTGTTTCTTGAACGAGGCAGGTACACTCTTCAGGACTTCGTCTTCCACTCACTGTGGGGCTGTGGGTGCTACCCCTGGTAATGGCGGCTGTTGGAGCGGTGCTGAGGTCGGCGGTGTGTCACGTGGTGGTGGTGGTGGTGGGGTAGGGAAGGTTTTGTATTGGTCCATGAACGTCATGTACCACTGAAGCGTCTCATTGTACCGTTGTACTTTCTCACTGTCGCTTAACCCCGGTCTTTGTAAGATCTGTTGCATCTCTCCATCGAGGGTGTGTATGGTCTTCACCGTAGGTGGGACAGGGTAGGGCGATTGGAGGTTTTGAAGGAACTGTGGTTCTACGAGGACCATTTTTTTCGTGTGGTTCATTGTCGGCCGAACAGTCCACCCAATACTGGACCCAACACGGAAGCGGCCAACGGTGCTAAGATGGCCCCGAGAAAGCCGCCTTTCTGTAACACCTTTTTCTTTTGTGTTTGAGGAACCCTCTTCTGGACTAAGGTTCGGAGACCTGTCTTATGCTTGGCCAACTTGGTCTTCCGAGCCGGAGTCAGCGGAACGTTGCCTTTTAACAGGTTGTACCCGATCTCGCACAGACAGCGTACAAGGTCAGGGTCCGCACCGCGTACCCTGTTGGTTCGGACCAACTCGGGTGGGGCCGTCTTCAATACACGGAGCGTCGGAGCGTGCTTCCGTACTCGCGCAGACATCATGTACAACTAATGCCAGGGCCCACAACTCTGCCCTTTTTATCTACCTCAGAGAACAGAGACAAAGTCAACCATGCTGTGGTATTCATTCTTTTTATTATCCCCATCATCAAACACACACTCCAGCTGGGGGAGCCACTGTGGGTGTGTTTACATTATTTTTGCATGTACACTTGGTGGGCCTCTCCGGGAAAGATGCCGGTCCGTAGTCGAAGGTGGTCGGGGGTGGCTTGCTTGAGGTCGAAGAGCATATACCCGTGCTGAGGGGTTGTGGCATCTTTAAAGGCTTCCAACGCAAACGGTGTGCGGCCGGGATACATCTGTTTCGCCAGGTGCAGCAGTTGAGTGGTATCTCTCGGGTTTTTGAAGACCACCAGGTAGTGGGCATTTAAGCTGATGTTCCGATGTTCTTTGTTTTTACTGAACAGATTCTGCACAATGTAGATGATGCTGAGTCGTCGATGGTGGCTGCCTTTGGTAAAGAGTTGGGTGACCCGCGCATCCGTCTCCGCCATGAGATCATCCAGAACCACCAAGGTGTCGGGTTCCAAATCGGCCAGGTTGGGTAGGCCTTCCACGAACGTGATGTGGGGCATTGCTGCATACGCTGCCTGCCATTCTCCGTAACACCACACGACTCGGGCAATGGGTGGGGTGATCATGCTGTCAGCGTGTTGAAGGAGCTTTCTGACGAAGTGCGTTTTGCCGGAGCCCGTCGGTCCTGCGATGACGCAAGTGAAGGGATGTTGCCACCGAGGGTCCATGGTTCGAGCTGTATGCGCTGTCGTGGTAACCCGCTCTTGTAAATTTGGTACGAATGAACTGGAGTGGTGGTGGTGGGTACAACGTCGGTCGTCGTTGTCTGTTCACTGTGAGGGATGATGGTGGTGGGTATAACGTCGGTCGTCGTTGTCTGCTCACGGTGAGGGATGAAATCCGGTGGGTTTTCAGACGTAGTGGGTGTACTTGGTGTAGGTGTGGACTGTATACTCGGTGTGGAGTTCGACGTGGCTTGTACACGGGGTGTGGTGGTGATGGATAAATATTATGCTGAGCGGAGTAGATTCATTACATGATATGCAACTTTATTTATGAAAATTAGTGATCATGTTCATGATTTCAAGGTTTGATAATGTCTTAATGTCTTGGCATGGTTGAAATATGTACTGATAAAACACTGGCCTATAACCTCAAAACTATATGCTAAAACTTCCAGAATTACAATGTTTTAGTGAATGTGACTCCATCCAAATATGAAATTCAACTTAATTATTAACAATTGTTAATATAGACAACTCAATCAAAAAAAAAACAATCAGTTACTCATCTCCCTTTGGCAATATGATAGTGTCCTATTATCCACATAAATATAAAATATATTTAGAACAATGACATAAATTGCGTTGTTCACATTTAAATTCTTACTACAAGATATTCGTGAGGTATTTTATCGCGATTTTGTTTTTGGTGCGATCACTGAAGATGAAATTTATCACACTAATCCATATCAACTCCTGATAAACTTTGTGTACCTCTTTGTCGAAACTTATTGTGACTTCACATGAGCAACCAACATATGTATAGTACTTGTGTTATGTTTGAGGAATTTATTTAATTGTATAACATGTATATTGTGTATCTTAAAATGAAATAATCAATACATATCTCATTAGCATGTCAGGATCAAACATGATTATGAAGTATAGTACTGATCCAATTTATAATCATGGAATGGTTGAATTATATGACGTATTCTATTTAAGGAATTCGTACTGTGTGTATGGTGTTATGTAAAACATTCCAGTCCTGGTAAATTTATGTATAACATGTACATTGTGTATGGTACCTTACCTGCTCTGGTGATGAAATCTCAGTCAAAAATATAGCAGTGACTTACCTCCCTTTGACCATATGGATAGATTTCTATTATCAGTATATGATATAAAATATGTTTAGAACAATTTATTAATACAGGCATTTGTGACGTCATATTACCATGCACATTTGTATATGCTTCTCTGTGTCACTGTTAATACTTCTACTTAATTACATGTTTCAGTATGTTATAAACTGTATAAAAGTTATAATGCTATTTGTCACATATTGTCTATTTTGTATGACACTATACATTGATCGTGACGAATATATGACACATATATAATACACATATCATTGTGTATGTACTTTGTAATGTTAACAGGTTCTAATGCAGGAGCCAGTGGCTCGTCCAATGCTTTGGCTATATGTCAACATGTTAAAGTTCATGCTTGACATATTTTTCTTTTTTTATTGTACATATGTTAATTCTCATCAAATATTTGAATGTGTTTATATTGACTCACCTGTTGTGCCGCGAAAATTGGTCAGTTCAGTCTACCCGATATCATCAGGAAATATGGATAATTACACAGATACAGAGGGAGTTCCACTCACGAACCTTCTATCATCACTTCCTTTTTTCGATGACGAAATTCCGAAACCTATAAATGAAACTAGATATTCTGACACTCTGTCGCTTGAATTTATAGAGGATTTGTGTTTTAACCCCGTTGAACTAAACGACATTGAACACAGTAAATCAGTAACCGATGACAACGAATATGAAATATCACACTGGAAAAATATTGACATTCATCAATCAAACTACTACACGGAAACGTCTTTATGTGAAGAAACTTGTCTTCAACGCAAATGTGATCAATTATCTTTCGTGCACTTTAATGCTAGAAGTTTTAACAAACATTTTTCCGAAATAACAGGTTTTCTCCACAATTTAAATCACCAATTTTCTGTACTAGGGCTTCTTTTTGACATACCGGGATATAAGCCATTTCCGTCATCAAGATCCAATAGAACCCCTTCTATTGGATCTTGATGACGGAAATGGCTTAGTAATTCTGTATGTTAACGAAAATATACAAACCTGTCATGTACGCGAAGATTTATCGTTTAGAGACAAGAATGGTGAATTTGAGTCTCTGTTTGTTGAAATTAAGCTAGATAATGTCAAATATATTGTAGGTATATTTTATCGGCCTCCAGGTAAAAACGTGTCTCAACTAAACAATCATCTATTGGAAATTCTAAACTCTTCTGATATTGATAAAAACAGAAGTGTGTTAATGGGTGATTTTAACATTGATCTATTTAAAACTGATAGCCACGGTCCTTCTCGAGAATTCCTGGATATATTGAAATCTCACTATTTTTTCCCTCAAATTACGAAACTAACAAGAATCAGAGCTCGATCAGCAACATTGATAGACAATATATTTATTAACTTTCATGAGGATAATTTGTTATCGGGTATTTTTCTAACAGATATTACCGATCATTTCCCTATATTCCATATTTTATAATCAGAAGCAACCGTAAGTTCACCTGATCAAAATATAACTTTTCGCAAGATCTCTCCAGAACAAACAGAAGTATTTATTCAGAGAATCAAAGATAGTAACTGGGAAGATGTTATGAATGTTGACCATGATATAGATACGGCTCTCTCTATATTCCTTGCACTGTTTTCTGATATTTACAACGACTGTTTCCCTCTTGTAACTGTTAAATCTTCAAAAAGGAAAATAATTAAACCATGGATTTCCACTGGCATATTAAACTCTATACACGAGAAAAACAGATTGTATCGGTTATATTTAGTCACTTCAGATGACGAAGTCCACAACCAATATAGAAAGTATAGGAACAAATTAAACAATACCATTCGACTCTCTTGGAAGATCTACTTCCATGATAAATTCAATGCGAGTAATAATGATATAAAAAGTACGTGGAAAGTTCTGAATCAATTGATGAACCGGAAAAAAGCTATCAAATCGCCGACAGTTTTCAATTATAACGGACAGGAATTATCTGATAGTGCAGAAATTGCCACAAAATTCAACGAGTATTTCAGCTCTGTAGCTACCGATTTAGACTCACATATATCGAATACGACTGCAAATTTTAAAGATTATTTGAACAATCGTACGCACAACAACTTCAAATTCTCGGTTATTACACCAGAGGATGTCAAACAAACAATTTTGAATCTCAAATCAACGGCACCAGGCCGGGATGGTATTCGAACTTCGCTGGTTAAGCGTGTCTCTGACTATATTTCTGCTCCTCTATCGTTTATCACGAATCTTTCATTTACCTCTGGTGTCGTACCAGACGTATACAAATTTGCTAAGATAACGCCTATCTACAAATCTGGAGACCTTCTCAAACTACAGACCAGTATCCGTCCTGCCATGTTTTAGCAAAATACTCGAAAAACTCTCTGACAATCAATATGGATTTCGGCCTAATCACTCTACATCTCTTGCAGCCATTGTACGATGATCATTGTACGATGATCTTGTTACTGCAAAAGAATCCAAAAACCATATTATCGTGACTTTTTTAGATCTTTCCAAAGCATTTGATACAGTAAATCATGATATTCTCCTGTCTAAATTAGATCATGATGGTTTTCGAGGTGTTTCGAATGACTGGTTTAGAAGCTACTTAGCAGACAGAACTCAGGCGGTAACATTTCATGGAATCTCTTCTGAACCTATGCCCATTTCTTGTGGCGTGCCTCAAGGTTCAATTCTTGGACCAATTCTCTTCCTGATTTACATTAATGACATCAGTAATGTCTCCGATGTGTTGAAAATCATACTATTTGCTGATGACACGAGTACATTATACTCGCATAAAGACCTTTTACAAGCTATTAATATTATGTCTCTGGAACTAGAAAAACTCTACAGATGGTTCTGTTGTAACCGTTTATCGCTGAATATTCAGAAAACAAAATACATGTTAATAAAACCGATTACAAATAAAAACAACCGCGAAGATACCTTGCCATTATTAATATCTGGAAAACAAATTGAAATGGTAGAGAAATTCAAATTTTTAGGTGTTATTTTTAATAACAAACTGAATTGGATTGATCACATAATTATATCTGCAAAAAGTTGTCTAGAAATATTGGAATAATAAATTTCATAAAAACATCAATTAACAAAAAAACTCTATATATTCTGTACTATTCGTTGATCTTTCCATATTTATCCTACTGTAATATTTTATGAGGAAATACGTACGCTACTCACCTACACCCATTGCTCCTACTTCAGAAGAGGGCACTACGAATAATTACTTTATCAAATAAACTAGACCATACAGAGCCTTTATTTAAAGAAAAGAAAATTCTACAACTTTGTAAATTGAATGCATACTCATCTCTTCTCCTCGCCCATAAAGTCTTTCATCACCCTAGTCAACTGCCCAAAAATTTCTATTGTTATTTTACCAAACAATCTTCCATTCACCACTACAATACTCGAGGTCATCAATTCAATTTATACAGGCCTATTTACCTGACTAACTTATCACTTCACACTGTTAAAATTGCTGGTCCTCGAGAGTGGAACAAATTACCCTACATGCTCAAAGAAATTAATTCAACTTCCCTATTCAAATCGAAACTTAAATCATACCTGATTGAACACTGACCAGTTTCACAGCAGCACTTTATTGTTCATGAAATGTATCATGTGAAATACTCCTTGTATAATTATTTCTACTGGGATAGAACAAGCCTCATGGGGCTTTATTCCCGCCAATATTTAGTCTGTATAATGTTAATGTACATGGATTTATTTTATTGGTGAATAAATATTCATTCATTCATTCATTCACTGGTGCTATCTGTAGACCGGTTTCACTGGTGGCTGGTGTTCTCAGTTGGTTAAGTAATGTGCTGACATAGGCTACGTCGTAAAACACACCTCCGTACAACACACTCAGCAGGGTTAGCAGTATCACCACAAAGCCCACTTGCGCTTTGCGCGTTTTAGGAGACGCTGTGTTCAGAAGCAGCTGTTGTTTGTCCATAGCACTGTGGTCGAACGTGGAATGAAGGATGACGGCAGTGGTGTCTGGCTTTATAGTCGTTTCATCTGGTTGGCAGCGACCCAGGAATTGAAGGAACTGGGCCAGCCTTGCCATTTGACGAAATGAAACAGTTTGCCACGTCGACGTTCCGTTTTCAAAATCTGCTCCACCGTGTAGTAGTCTTGCTGTGTTTTTACGACAGGCTGTAATTCCGTCTCGTAAAACGTCCCTAGCAACGGTTCCCCTTGAAGATCTTCCAGTTCATAGACTCGCTGCTGTCGGGGTAAGCGCCGTTTAATCAGGAAGTGCTCATCGCTCCAGTTGGGCAAGTAACTTTTCTCAAATTGACCTTTGACTTTACTGATCCGTACAGGGTCCCCGACCTTGAACACCGCCTTCGGCGTTCGCTGCGATTGTCTGGGGTACAAGCCACGCCGGACTTGGGCTTGATTGCGTTGGGTCACGGTAATGGGGGCTCTCTCTATACTCCGATGATAGGCTCGATTGTAACCACTCACAAGTTTCGGGAGAACATCGATGTACCGCCTTGTATTCTTATAGGTGAAATATTTATACATGCTGCCTTTGAATGTCCTGTTGAACCTTTCCACCACGGAAGCCTTGGTCTCGTTGTACGTATGGAAGAAAAACACCTTCTGGGCTTTCAGAAACTGTTGGAACGGTCTGCTGAGGAATTCCGTGCCTTCGTCGGTTTGCAAATACAAAGGTTTGCGCCCGGTCTTGAAGATGTCTTTGAACGCCGCTATGAGATTTGCCCCCGTTTTCGTCCGGATGGGTACCACCCACGCATACTTGGATAGGATATCGATGCACGTCAAGATATACCGATTCCACGTTGTGTTTGGCAAAGGCGCCTGCTATCGACCAAATCCGCTTTGCCACTGGGCATCTATTCCTCCCACGATGACCCGGTTCCGTAGAAAATGGCGACGGACAGATCGATGTACGGTATAGGTGTCTTGTTTTCTTAACCAATCTCGGACTTGGGCACGTTGTATCCCCTGGGGTTTGGCCGCTCGATAGAGAGCCGACAATGCACTATAGGCCGCCGGACTGTCGGGACTGTAGTATAAGTTATCCAACACCTTCTCCCAGCGCTTCATGGTGACAAATGATGATGGACCCTGGCTCTATCGTTTATTTATAACGGGCATATCTTGGGCCGGAGTTTCTTTCTGATTTTCTTCGTTGGCTTCTGTCAGCACATTGTCCATGGTAAATAACCAGTCCAACTCGTCTGTTGACCGCTCTTCCTCAGTAAGCACTTGATCCACATCTGCCACGGCATCTTCCAATGCAGACCATAGAACAGGGTGAATGGTAAAATGCACTGTACCATCATATAGCTGAGCCAATTGAGCAAAGAAGGGGCCGCGTCGGATGTACACATCGTGACACAAGTGGATGAGATCGCCGTCCAGTTCACCAGACAACACCCGTTTGAATTTGGTCCAGCCCTCCCGGGACAGACGAATGTGAGCCGGGCACGGTTGTGTAGGGTCCGCATCACAGACGTCTCCCACCTCCTCCATGATATCGACCTTATCCGCATACACGTGCAGGAAAACCTCGGGGGCCAAGCTGAAATACGCCAGTACTATATGCTCCGTCATGGTCAGTACGTGAATGGTACCAGATTTCACTGTCTCTCGTATTTATAGGGAGAACCCCGTAAGATCAAAGGATCAGGTGGTCATGTCATTGGGCTGACTGAGTCTAGCCGGGTAATCAATGGCATCGTCGTCGGGTTCATGTAGTTGTTCATGGGGTTCAGCCAGCGCGTCCTCAATAGCACGAGCCCACCCCAACTGGTGTGATGATCGCTCGTCCGGTGTAAACAGCTGGTCCACAATAGGCACCACTTTCTCCAAGGCTGACCACAGATCGGGGTCTAGGGTGAAGCCTCTCGTAGCATCTTGGTAGCGGCCCAGGCGTAGGAAGAGGGAGGTACGGTATACGTAGATGGCATTGTCTATGTGGATGAGGTTTCCGTCGAGCTCGCCGCTCAACATCCGTTTAAATTTGGTCCAGCCGTCACGAGGTAGTGTCACCGTATTCGATATGGTCTCAGCGGGCGCCCAGCAAATAGCTCCACGGTCTTCCACCAGGGTGACTTTATCTTCATAGACGTGTAACCCCACCTGGGGTGTAAGGGGCAGGATGGCTCGTAGGACGGGTGACATGCTTGGTCCAAATGTCGAACGGTGAATGACACACACTCTGTCTGACCCTCGTATTTATAGTGGCAATACCACAGCGCCAGGGTCAATAGGGCACAGACTAGTATGAGGCCAACCAGCCGGCGCTGGTTCCGGCGTGAGCGCTCCTGGTCCATAGCGCGAGCATCAAGGATGGCTGTCATAGTCCAGTAGTGGTGAGTGATGGCACGCCTCTCCATCGAGTGCACTCTGTGGAGGACCGCTTCTGTGAACTCGTTCAGGATCTGGCGTCGTCCCTCGTTGTCGTCGCCATCTGCAAACATGGACCGGACCACTGCTCGGTAACCCGTGAATGAATTCACCACGGTGGCATACTGTAAAATGCGAGTCGCATGGGGCTGGATCTCCGCCATGGCTCTGTAGAAATGAAGGTGTGGGATCCAGAGGGACGTGTTTTATAGACCAGATGTAGCTCTACGGGTGTAGTCCGTGATACGTACTATTCTGATGGGTTAGTCCAAAAAAGGGAGCAACAACAACTACAACAACACAGATTACAGATCAATCCTTTTATTATGCGTGAACAACATAGAAATGCATGTACTGACCTGTCTGTGGGAGGTTTCCCACAATGGCGTTCACCTTCGCGTCTTTTCGTGTACGTCCGTGTCTTTTCGTTAAAGTCCGTGTATCTTCGGTAAAGTCCGTGTCTTTTCGGATCGGTGACGTCCGTGTCTATCGTCCGGGCACTTCGCGTCTGCGCCTGCATTGGGTATGTATAAGGGTCTTCATACGCGCGCGCAATGCGGCTCAGTGGTACACCAGTACACCAGTCTCGATCCTCGACTTGGGGTAGAGTGTGCTAAAAATAGATTACCAGCTAGCGTGCTATAAAAGGGAAGCGGCCTTGCCATTTCATCAGACACTCTATCAACCACCAAGATGTTCACTTGCACAACTTGCCAGAAGCAGTTTACTCGTCTAGATAATTTACGACGCCACGAGGCCTCCACCCACAACGATGGACTGTATACTTGTATAACCTGCGCACGGTCATTTAATCGGGAAGATGCTTTACTGCGCCACGAACGTTCAATTCATGGGCCATCCAAGCGTCCATGCGAGGATTGTGATCAACTCTTCAAACGACGCAGTCAGTTGCTGCGACACCAACGGTTGATTCATGCCCATGAGCATGAACGACAACTTCCTACTGAAGAGGAGCCACGGAAGGTGAGATCCAGTGAAGATAAGCTCGGGGAGACGAACGCCACTGGTGATGCGATGAAGGAGAGCCCGCCTATACCCACAGTTGAGAAGAGCCTGAATATCCAGCCGGACCCCAGCGTTACGGTTTCGAGTGCTGACAACATCGAACATTTTCTGGTGGAGTCCATAAATGTTCCTAGCGATCTCTTACAGGACAACCATCCAATCAGTGACATCGATCGGCGCCATTGGTCCATGACACGGTACTGTTTCCACCCTCAAGATATCTACAATTTCCCACTGACCAACCGCACCTGTCTACGCAGCTACGTGGAAGCCATCTTCAATGATCAAACTACGGCCTTTACATTGAATGTCGCTTTCGGGTACATCTTACGTCACAAAAAGACGGACCAGTTACAGTATTATTATCCCAGTGCCAACAACCATGTGTTTGACCAGCCGGTCACCATCATTAACCGGGGGTCACTAGAGACGATGCTGGAGATACTGGACACCGTGGAACCTTTGAGATGGGCGCATTGTCAACGCCCCAACATTCAATGGGTGGTAGAGAGGGTAACCAATGTCACGTTTTTCCTGACCAAGCTGACCGATCACCCCCATCGGTTGAATGCGTCACCCGTGCACTGATGAATATCATGCCGTACACACACTCTATGTCTACATGCTGCTCGCTGACTTGAGCTCAGTAAACCCTTGTACCTAATGTGACAATGTGTTAAATAATAAAACATGGTGTTTGATATTTCAATTTGTTTTGCTGTGAACATACTAAACATACCCAGGGCGGCTCCCCCCAGCCTGGGTATGATGTAACATTGGGGTAATAAACTATATAAACATTACTAAACTTGTTGTTCCCAAAACGGCTATTTTCATACCCTTCGGCCACCGCGCATGCGCAGAAGGCCGATATGTCAACCCCACCCCCAGCCCATTAGATGCCCCTCCCCTAAGCTTCACTTGGATACCTCACTCGACCCCATCGGACCATTTTATCTAGGGACTACTTTTTCTCCGCGGAAGGTTTTTCCCGCGACCGAATCACCGCCAGACATGACCGCGGATGAATACATTCTTGCACTCACTCACACCGGCCGCCATCTTAAAACCACCCACCACCACCATCCACCCACCAGCCGCCATCTTAAACCCACCACCACCATCCACCCACCAGCCGCCATCTTAAACCCACCACCACCATCCACCCACCAGCCGCCATCTTAAACCCACCACCACCATCCACCCACCAGCCGCCATCTTAAACCCACCACCACCATCCACCCACCAGCCGCCATCTTAAACCCACCACCACCATCCACCCACCACACACCACGTGACATCAATACTCGCTTCTGATTGACTACCTCCACGTGACCTCCACAAAATATGCAAATTTCCGGGGTCAATGATACTTTAAAGACTCTTTGTATACTACTGGCATATCCAGGCCATGCCGCTTCTGCAGAACCCATGGTAGAAGTTGAAATATCAAGCTTTTCCCATAGCCTGTAGGTAGAACAGCAGTACAGTCTCTGCCGTTGTAAGCTGCCGTCAGTGCCTGTACTTGTTTTTCTTTCAAGGTGACACAAACACCCAGCTTTCTCTTAGCGAATTCCAGCGCTTCGATGAAATTACCCGTTTCTCTCTCACCGTGGCCAGCTGGCATGGGCGCAGCCATATTGTTTTCTTGATCGGAACTGTGCGAACTACTTCCTGTATTAGATAGCTCGCTTTCACGGCCAAGTATACATACCGACAATAATTTGTTCGCGATTGATAAGCTCCGAAACGGAAAGAGTCATTTCCCAATTATATAGCCCCCGTTATGTTTAGCAATTCGCTTCTAACTCGGCGGAGTCAGCAGGTCAATGACAAGCCGGATACAGACGGGTGAAAATGATACGCCGCCTACTCACCCCCCAAATTTTGGGGGGATGGCTCCCATTTACCCGTGAGCCTCTTTCTCGCAGTAGGGAGTCTCGCGAGACGGGAATGGTCACACGGTCTCGCGCAGTTATCGCCCGTGAACAGACTCTTTCGTAGCATTGCCGTCTGCTGTGCTGTCATTCCGCTGTAATCACGATGACGTGTACAGACGGAAAGCAAAGATAACACTGTTTTCGCTGCCTTGGTTTTTTTCTTTGCACTGTACGTCTATTTGTATTGTCTATGTGGGTTTTTTTCGGTTTAATAAAACAGATATTGCCTGCTGTGAGGTGTGATATCACGATTTGTCAGCTCTCGAAGATGATGTGCAACTCGTGCTCCGCACTCGTTGAACATCACATTCTCGAGCTGACAAATCGTGATATCACACCTCACAGCATGCAATATCTGTATAATATGAAATGAACTTTCCGGGTTCGGTAACATGTGCAGTTTATCTTTCGTCGTTTAAAGATATCCAGCTGGATGTTAGCAGAAGCAGTTCTCAAACAAATGGTCAGGGCTGAACCGCTGTCACTAGTTATCCTTCCGCTGTTATCCTTCCGCTGTCACTATTTATCCTTTATCATTTTCATTTCAAAATAACAGATATATTTGTGAAATAAACCGTCGAGCTATGTCTTACCTTCTTCGCGTCAGCATTTACCAATGGTCACAGAAATACATTTTACCTAACCTCAGTGTACACAAGCCATGCGAGGAGTTTGAGATACCCGCTGTATTAACTGTATACATATATGTAGGTCAGTAAATCGAGGTTTGAATACCACATGTAACGCTACGTCAGAGAAATCTATACAAATTCTATTCAATACAAACGCCGGAGAGCGGAAACACAGTGAGCTTGTCAGTGTTACGATCTTCATTCAAAACATCTTTTATGAGACATCCTGGTTCTCTTATAGGCTATCGGTGTAACGGGGGCCGTTGTTAGATCAGTTTGATGATATTCACACCAGAGACTGAAAAACGGTTCATGTCCAAGGCGCAATGGCGGAGAAACATTCTGGAGTCGCATACCTACTGTGGTTTCTAGGTGGCCTTTTCGGACTGCATCATTTCTATCTTGGCCGAGACCGACAGTCGTTTGTATGGTGGTGTTCATGGGGAGGACTGGGACTCGGCTGGCTTCGAGATTGGTTTTATATCCCGCAGTACGTGGCCTTAGCAAACCAAGATGCCGAATATCTGGAGACTATCGAAAATAAACACCATAATGATGCCTTTCCGCCTTGGTCACCTACCAGGTTTTGTGGAGAAGTTGCAATGGGAACTTTATTTGCGTTCATCGTACTTTTTGCTATCCCAGGTGGACTTTTGGTCGAATATAAGGTGCTCAAATGTGTTCTTCTGTTGATTGTACCACTTGGGGCGGCTAAAGGTAAGTGGGATTAGAAATTTATGATAGCTTAATTGGCCAATAGTATAACATGTAACAGACCCAGGGTGCATTGATTTTTTTCTCAAAGACGCACAGAAACTCATAACCCAGTCTTGTTTTGCATTACCGTATCGATTTCTCAGTGAGCAAACTAATTGAAGAACACCAAGGCATATTCAGTCTGTAATCAATGGCTTGAGGATGAAATCGTGACAAGACTGGAATAAATCATCGTCTTTGCAGAGACACTCATTCAGGTATATACTGTGATTTTAATATGGGTACCCTATGTTAAGGTTCGTGGAATGTCCCTCAATTGCATAATAAATTCAAGATGGTCTCTAAGATATCGTCTCTCTCGACACACCCAAGACAGTCGAACCAAACTAAAATCGACAGGAGAGTGTCGTCCGTCGGCAAAGTGTTGAGCTTGTGCATGTCACTAATACAATGTAGTCAATTAGAAATGAACACGCCGTCAATCGAGTAGAGCCATGCAAAATAATTCTTCCCGTCTGAGTTGTTCATATTTAATCAGCTTTGGAGTGGGCGTAGGCGTGCATGGATGTCTAAACTAATACAATATCACACGGTTAACAAGCTCAGCTTCTGGAGACTCTATCTTCCAGATATTCCGTGTCAGGATTTGATATTAACAGTAGCTATTAGACTACCCTATCTAAATACAGATTTTTAATTGGATTGAAGTGACATCCGTCATGTATATTTGCTTCCTGGTGAGTGTCGCGCATAGATCCAGGTATCAAAAAAGAATTGTGAGCGTGATTTGTACACGCATTTGGATTTGGTCACATGTTCTATCCGTGATCTTTACCTCTGAAGTTATGGCTATTGCTTCAAGTAATTCACTTATCTTTCATTTCTGATTTATCGGTCACCGATGAAACGTTTTCCCTATGCTATCTTTTCTTTGTCGCACTCAATCTCGAAGTTGAGCATATTCATCTATTCATCGAGAGAATACTAGCAAATGACCCAATTTTTGAAAAAAAAATTTAATTGACATGTTTATGCATACGTCACGGGACATTTTCGTCCAGATGGCTGCGATGTTCTACGCTAGCTCTCTGATAGACGCTGCTGCTCAAAAGGATCCACTGAGGAATATTGTCGGTCCTTCCTGGATGACCAATCACAGTTGCTGTATTATCTTATATCTCATTATGTCACTGTTGTGCGTTGCCGATCAGAGATACAAACGGTGCTACTATCATCCTCGCTAAAACCAGGGGTGTCGCTATCCTAGATATAGCCCCTGGTATCGTGTTCACAACCACTCACTGGGGGTCTAATAATACCCCAGCCACCATTTAGATTTTTGGACAGGATTCCCGGTCGCGCGCACAACGGAAGTGACATCATATATAGTAAAATAGATGTTTGCCGATCATTTCAATTACTTTTAAGTGCATAATACCTCTGTTGACCTAGCGTTAAAAAGAATTATCTGGAGATTATTTTCCCTGTTTATCTGGACAGAGCATATGAAAAGCTCATGTGCAAAACTGAAGGAGTTGTTCGGCCGGATTCAAACTGAACCGTGCGTACGTGGGTTTTCCCCTATACATGTACGTCATAGCAACGTAGTAAAGGTCAACTTCCGCTATTGGAGGCAGGGATGTTAATGAGCCTGTGAAATGAAGCATGCGCTGTGGGGAGGAACGCACATCCTGGATATATTGACCAATCAGATCACTTGTTTACGGCGACCAAGGGGACCGTGACAATAAATTTGAAAGCACCATAGCTTGTGGGATATACCCGATGGCAGATAAAGACGCACATTTTCAACAACCATGCACATTAATAAATATAAAGGAAACATAGTTTCAAACAAAATATATTTAAACAAAAAATAAACCCATTCATCTACCATCAAACATCCAACAAGCCAGGCAAATGTAGGAAACACTGAAACTTTAAAGGCGGTCCGCGATGTCATTGTATCTGACATCACCTTCCCACTGAAGGACTTGAATTGGCTGAAATAACTCGCCGATTTCTATAAAATTTCACTGATCTATCCATTAATATTTCATTGTTATGCATGCTTGGATTAAATAGTTTACATTCGGTATCAGCGAATAGTTTAGCACAGAAAGTAAAACCTTAACGTATTTTACCATCAGCGCAGTTGTTCAAGGTAACGTAACTGGAATACGGCCGGAACGCGGTCTGCTTTGCAAGTTGGTCAATGGTTCGCCTTTGGCTCACAAATACAAACCTTGCCGTTGTGAAGATGTGCTACTATAGGCTGTTATGAGCTAGGTCCCATGACTCCTCGCACTCTGGATGGAATAATGTATGGGTGAGTGAGTGAGTCGTACGGTTTAACGTCGTTTTCAACCTTGTTTCCGTCATATCACGACGGTGCCTACATGTCCCAGAACATGAGAGTGCTCACAGTTGACAAACTATACTTTAAAGGTTTGAGAAAGAACGGGATGTAAAATGACACATATATCATACACGACCGTGTCCGACTGGATCTTATTGGGCAACTAATATCATCGGCGATCAGGAAAACTCATTATCGTTGTAAGAAATTAGGCTTTCTTCGGGTATACTATACAAATAAGACATCATTCAACGAACACTTTTAGGTTTTCGTTATGTTCCTCAGTAGTAACCAAAGGCTATTTAAAGGCCTATTTTCCAGGGAGGTAACTCGTGGTTCCCCTGTTTCTGCCAGGGGACGCCGCCAGTCCCGTATGACGTCACTTCCGGTCTGGGTGAATGGAGCGTGACCTGTGAACGTGATAGGATATGTACTGACCTGTCTGTGGGTTTTTTCCACAATGTCGTTCATCTCCGTGCCATCTTCAGAACATGATAGGCCATGTACTGACCTGTCTGTGGGGGTTTTCCACAATGTCGTTCACCTTCGTGTCTCTTCGGTGACCTCCGTGTCTTTTCGGTGAGGTCCGTGTCTCTTCGGTCAGGTCCGTGTCTTTTCGATTACCCCTACAATAGGGGTCTGTATTATACCATATACAGGCCTGTATGGGGTATGGGGATGGTCATTTTTGAACATGATAGGACATGTACTGACCTGTCTGTGGGAGTTTTCCCGCCAGAATTTCGCTGTCGACTGCTTGGGTTGTCACGTGCCGAACACCTGGCTCCTCGAATTGCAACAATGTTGCACGTTCGCTACAATGTTGCGGTGAACACCTGGTCTGGTGCATATGTGTCTGCGTGAGTGAGTTCACGTGCCGAACACCTGGCTCCCCGAATTGCAACAATGTTGCACGTTCGCTACAATGTTGCGGCGACCGTGAACACCTGGTCTGGCGTCTGCGTGAGTGAGCTCACGTGCCGAACACCTGGCTCTCCGAGATCAAGGCATGTCCAGACTTGTTCTGGGTTGTACAGTTCTGCCATGCAGAGAACGGGTACTAGGAATGCATATTAAATCTAGACAAAGTGTATGGAAATAGACGTTTTGGGATCTAGGTGGGCCACTAGTGGGTCGATGGAGTCGTATGAGGTATCAATGTGAAGCATCCGTGAAGGCGCATCCGACGGGCTGGATGTGGCGTTGAAATATCGTCATTCTGCGCATGCGCGGTAGACAAAGTGTATGGAAATAGCCGTTTTGGGGTCTAGGTGGGCCACTAATGGACCGATGGGGTCGAGTGAGGTATCAATGTGAAGTCTATGTGAGGGGGCATCCCACTGGGTGGATGCGGGGTCGGAATATCGTCATTCTGCGCATGCGCAATAGACAAATGGTATGAAAATAGACGTTTTGGGATCTAGGTGAGCTACTAATGAGCCGATGGAGTGGAGTGAGGTATCAATGTGAAGCATATGTGAGGGGACATCCGATTGGACTAGTGTCTTGGCCGTTGTCCACATTCTGCGCGTGCGCAGACAGGGAATTCTGCGAAAAGGGCGTGGAAATAGACGTTTTAGGGTTTACGTGAGCCCCTAATGATCCTATGGTGTCGTATGAGGTCTTATTTTGAAGCTGTCGTGAGGGAGCATCCGCCTGGGCTAGTGTGTCGTTCGTGGTCAATAGTCTGCGCATGCGCAGTCTGGCCGTAATAGACGTGTTGGGGTTTAGGTGTGCCACTAGTGGGCCGATTGGATCGAGTGAGGAATCAATGTAAAGCATACGTGAGGGAGTATCCAACGGGCTGGGTGTGACGTGGAACTGACGTCATTCTGCGGACGCGCAGTAGAGAAAGTGTATGGAAATAGACGTTCTGGGGCCTAGGCGAGCCACTAATGGGCCGATGGAGTCGAGTGCGGTATCCATGTGAAGCATATGTGAGGGAGCAACCACCTGGAGTAGTGTCTCGGCCGTTGTCCACATTCTGCGCATGCGCAGACAGGGAATTGTGGGAAACGGGTGTGGAAATAGACGTGTTTGCGGTCTAGATGGGCCACTAATGGTCCGATGGAGTCGAGTGAGGTATCAAAGTGAAGCATTCGTGAAGGGGCATCCAGTCATGGGTGGGTGCATGTAAAATTAGGAGTATGACGTCACTTCCGGTCTGGGTGAATGGGGCGTGACCTGGGAACATGATAGGACATGTACCGACCTGTCTGTGGGGGTTTTTCCGCCAGAATTCCGCTGACGTCTGCGCCTGCATCCGGGTATGCATGAGGGTCTGTGTGAATGGGGTGTGACCTGGAAACATGATAGGAATGCACGTACTGACCTGTCTGTGGGGTTTTGCCCGGCCCGGCCCGGCCCGCCCCGGCCGCAGCGCGCGACCGCAGCGCGCGCGGGTGATCCGTTAGCGTGCGGGTGAATGTCGGGTCAAAGGTCACATCCAGGTCAAAAGGTCAAAGGTCTCCCTTTCGGCAATCTGCGGCAACAATGTTGCAGCATCGATATACAGAGCTTGAACCCAAAAAGGGGATTGTAAATTAACCTGGGAAGGATGGGCAGTTCCATTTGGACCAATTAGCGGTCGAGAAAAAGAGCCAATGAGCGATCGATAAAAGAACCAATGGACGGGTACTAGAATTTCGCTCACGTC
Source organism: Hanleya hanleyi (assembly GCA_036873755.1). Classification (NCBI taxonomy): domain Eukaryota; kingdom Metazoa; phylum Mollusca; class Polyplacophora; order Lepidopleurida; family Hanleyidae; genus Hanleya; species Hanleya hanleyi. The sequence continues at coordinate 29,037 of JAVTVY010036247.1, read as the reverse complement.
TGCGCCTACATCCGGGTACTGGGATGCTTTCGCCTACGTCCGCGCCTACATCCAGTTTCTTGTACATCCGGGTAATGTTTTCTGGACATGGATGGGTTACCTTTGGCCCCATTCTAGGCCACCGATTGGCTAATACGGTGTTCAAAGCCAGTTTCATGCATTATGTTCATATAGAAAACACACAACACAGGGTTTTTTGGTGAGATCTCATTTTTTTATTCAGTAACAACAACAACGTGAGAACAACCACGTGAAAACTGAAGCCCAGAACACGGGGCTTTTAAACTTAAGCCCAGAACAGGGGGCTTGTACATTGAAAGAACTTAAGCCCAGAACGGGTCTTGTACATTGAAATGATGGACGGCCCAGTCATATACGAGTACATCGCGGTCCTCGGCCTTGGGGTACTCGTCAAACATCTGTACGATGGTAGATAAGGTTCTGCCCCGGCATCGATGATACAGGTAAAACAAGCAATATTGTCCGCACACGCTACTGGTCAGGCTTTGCAACGTTTGACTGTTCCAACACCACGTCTCTGTGCCTTTATCCATGAAGTCTGTTAAATCGGGATTGAGGGGTGGCAGACCGTACGGGTCAAAGTATTCGCCTTGCGCTTCTGTCAAGTACACGGCCACCCAATGTTCACCGGGCCGATCCATCGGGTCCGTGTTGAGAACGTCAGCAGCAGGATACACACGGTCTAATGGGAACACATTTCGGGCGAACACCCCTTGAAAGACCATACGTGTCCCTGGGTCATTCTCCAGCACGGTGGTTATCTGGTCTGTATCCATGTTAGGTGGCAAAGTCACACAGGACGCTGCGCGCTATGTCCACTTGAATGATGTTGTCAAACTCGGCGTAGCAGATCACATTGACGGTGGTCCCGAGGGCTTGTGCAAAGTGGATTTCCAACCGTAAATTGCCTTGCTTGGCCAGGGTCAGCTGATGGTCGTTCTCTAAGGTGGGGGTCAGATCGGAACAGAACAACGTGTATCCGTTCGCGTAGTTCTCCCGACTGATCGTATTCCCTTCGTCCTGGTTGATTTGACCAGTGGCTGTAAACAGGCTCTGATAGGCTCGAATGAAATTCCTGCGCCCAAAGTTCGGTGTTAAGGTCGTGGCTGGGACCTGTTGTCCATCCACATGCAGGGCCACAAAATTGATGCCGAAATGTTTAAAGTCAAACGGGTTCTCTGGGTAGGCTCCGCTGAAACTGGTATTTTCCACACAGGCCAGGATCAATCGCTTGGGTAGTTCCCCCAGGAACAGGTTTTCTTTGTTGGCGCTCATATTTCCAGAAGGCACAGAGAACACTTTGGTTTGTACACATCGGATAGGGTACTGGGCTGGTTTTGTTTCCAAGGCTTTCATGTGTCCCAATTGAACGGCTGGATTCGGTTTCACTTTTCGGACATACAGGACTGCGTCTTGGATGACAATCTTATAGTAGACTGCATGCCCGTCTACGTTAGTGGCCATCAAGGCGAAGGTCGGAGGCGCCCGTATCAGTCGGATTTTGATGGGGATCTTGTTCAAGAGGTACCGGTCTTGCATGAAAATGTCTGCGTGTAGTCGACCCATGAGATCCACCGAGGCGCCGTTCGCAGTGAAAGCCTTCCGTTTGTTATATCCTTCATTGTCCACCTTGTCCATGTGCTCGGCTGTGTCCTGGTAGAATAAAGCGGCTGTCAGCTGAGATTTTTTAGCCTCTCGTCCATACGACAACAGTGTCTCGATGTAGGCTCGATAGGGGTACGTGTAAGTCGAGTCACTGATGAGTTTGTCGCTGAGAAAAATATCCACCTGCTGGAACATCGAGTGCAGCCAGAGATTCGTCGGGTCCACCGTTGCAGCTTGGATGATTCTGGAGCCATCCCCATTGATGACCTTGGCGTTCACATACAAGTACGTATGGGCTAAATCCACATAGGCCGTATCCGCATTGCTGATGGTGAACTCGATGGGCCCTGTTTCGTTGATGCTGGAGAACGGGAGATGCTCCACCCATAATCCTTGTTCGGCACTGGTTTGTGTGGTCGGCACGGCCCACAAATCAAATTCACTGTTGGTGGAGGGGCAGGACTCTGCGTGGATCAAGGACATGGTTAAGAAAAGATATCCTGGGTCTTCGATGTGCGTCGTCGCCGGGTCGGTCGTCGACTGGTGTGTGGTCTCGGTGGTGCAGGTCTTGTATTCCCTACGGTGCGTTGTGCTTTGGCGACCAAGACGCCTCCCCCTTCTTTGGCCCGCCGTTTCAAGGCTTCTTTGGGTGCCGTACCCCCCAAGACATCACCGGCCACTTGCAGTCCACTGCGTACCGCTTGTTTGCCGATTGCTTTCACTCCACGCGTCACCAAGGGCAGGAACGTTTTGACGATGCTCCCGAGTATGTTCCCCAGCCCATGTCCTTGCTGCATGCGTGCACCACTAAAGGCCTGTTGGGCATAATAGTCCATATAGCTGCGTGCATCACTCTCGTAAGGGACCTTCATTATACAAAGTGGGGAGCACGTGCTTGTCGAAAATGAAGTGTCAGCATCACTTTTCCTCGTTCGAATGACACCGGTCGTCCCGTGTCATCTCTTATATCCACCGTGATAGTGTTAATGTCGGTTTGTCTTGTCGTACGGGTAGGTAGAGCATGTGGATGAAACTCTGGGTGACTTGATCTCCATACGTCTTTTTAATGGGGACCACCCGTAACAGAGGTGTGTTGATATCGCCCACGATGTGGTGTCGACTACGTCCGAGTAGACGTAGAGTCCGTACATACCCGACTTCATATTCATCGGGGTCTGGCCATGGTCCTTGGATGGACCCGTGTAGGTCGCGTGAGCGAGACCCAGCATTTGCTGTAGGATGGGACTCCGTACGACACTCACGTTGGCGGTGAGGAGGATCTGTGCCTTGCCGTTGTGTGCGTTGTAATCGAAGTCCACGTGATTCTTGAAGGGAAAGGATTTGATGGGTTTGAAACATTTGTGACCTCCCGTAGAGCCTTATAATGCAACAGTCTTGTCAGCCCCTGCATGAACTCCTTGGGGATATCGTATTGGCCTTCGGGGAGGGTGAGTCGGGTGTTTTTGCCTTCGTAGGTCACCTCGTACCACACTTCATTGGCTCGCACGTTGTACCACGACTAAGGGTATTGGATATCTAGGAGGTCACATTCCCATTGTCCAGGTAAATGCAACGGTTGCGGTAACTGGGTGACGTACTTGACCAAGGTGTTGTCAGGAATCACATCCTGCGAACTGTTACTGGGTAGGGTGAGGTAAAACATGGCGACTGAGCTGTCCTGCTGCTGCTGTTGGTTTTAATAGGTGTTCCAGGCCTTGGGCGGTTGTGTCCGGTGTAGTTATCGTCGCGGTGACTTGCTACGTGTCACGGCTCTGGAGATGTGGGGTGTCTTGATCAAGGGTGGTTTTTTAAAGGTCTGAAAGGAAGGTGCCCGTTGTGGTGGTGGTGTTTTGGGGGGTGACTCCGGTTCCCACTCGTCTTCCCAAGAAGGTAGTGGGCCACTCGGCGATTGCTGGGTCCGCTCCATAAAGGCCCAGCGGTGGGGATTCCTCACCGATTCCTGTGGTACATGCATGTCTTTCAAGCCTTGAGCGAAGACCTCCCATCCTCGAGGATCCGTGTGCCACCTGCGTTGACGCATCAGGTCATTCACTTAATCCGCCATGCGGGTCCCGGGGACCACCTGATTCTGTACCAGGAGTTCGCCTTTATCATTCCAAGTCATGTTAGGATTGTGTTTCATCCGTTGTAATACCAGGCCAGCTTATTTCTTGAACGATGCAGGTACACTCTTCAGCACTTCGTCTTCCACCCACTGTGGGGCTGTGGGTGGTACCCCTGGTAATGGCAGCTGTTGGAGCGGTGCTGAGGTAGGCAGTGTGTCACGTGTTGGTGGTGGTGGTGGTGGTGGTGGTGGTACTGGGGTAGAGAGGGTTTTGTATTGATCCATGAACGTCATGTACCGTTGAAGCGTCTCATTGTACCGTTGTACTTTCTCACTGTCGCTTAACCCCGGTCTTTGTAAGATCTGTTGCATCTCTCCATCGAGGGTGATTATGGTCTTCACCGTAGGTGGGATAGGTTAGGGCGATTGGAGGTTTTGAAGGAACCGTGGTTCGACGAGAACCATTTTTTTCGTGTGGTTCATTGTCGGCCGAAGAGTCCACCCAATACTGGACCCAACACGGAAGCGGCCAACGGTGCTAAGATGGCCCCGAGAAAGCCACCTTTCTGTAACACCTTTTTCTTTTGTGTTTGAGGGACCCGCTTCTGGACTAGGGTTCGGAGACCTGTCTTATGCTTGGCCAACTTGGTCTTCTGAGCCGGAGTCAGTGGTACGTTGCCTTTTAACAGGTTGTACCCGATCTCGCACAGACAGCGTACAAGCTCAGGATCCGCACCGCGTACAATGGTTCGGACCAACTCGGGTGGGGCCGTCTTCAATACACGGAGCGTCGGAGCGTGCTTCCGTACTCGCGCAGACATCATGTACAACTAATGCTAGAACCCACATCTCTGCTCTTTTTATCTACTTCAGAGAACAGAGACAAAGTCAACCATGCTGTGGTATTAATTCTTTTTATTATCCCCATCATCAAACACACACACCCCAGCTGGGGGCGCCAATGTGGGTATGTTTACATTATTTTTGCATGTACACGTGGTGGGTCTCTCCGGAGAAGATGCCGGTCCGTAGTCGAAGGTGGTCGGGGGTGGCTTGCTTGAGGTCGGAGAGCATATACCCGTGCTGAGGGGTTGTGGCATCTTTAAAGGCTTCCAACGCAAACGGTGTGCGGCCGGGATACATCTGTCTCGCCAGGTGCAGCAGTTGAGTGGTATCTCTCGGGTTTTTGAAGACCACCAGGTAGTGGCCATTTTAGCTGATTTTCCGATGTTCTTTGTTTTTACTGAACAGATTCTGCACAATGTAGATGATGCTGAGCCGCCGATGATGGCTGCCTTTGGTAAAGAGTTGGGTGACCCGCGCATCCGTCTCCGCCATGAGATCATTCAGAACCACCAAGGTGTCGGGTTCCAAATCGGCCAGGTTGGGTAGGCCTTCCACGAACGTGATGTTGGGCATTGCTGCATACGCTGCCTGCCATTCTCCGTAACACCACACGACTCGGGCAATGGGTGGGGTGATCATGCTGTCGGCGTGTTGAAGGAGCTTCCTGACGAAGTGCGTTTTGCCGGAGCCCGTCGGTTCTGCGATGACGCAAGTGAAGGGATGCTGCCACCGAGGGTCCATGGTTCGAGCTGTATGCGCTGTCGTGGTAACCCGCTCTTGTAAATTTGATACGAGTGAACTGGAGTGGTGGTGGTGGGTACAACGTCGGTCGTCGTTGTCTGTTCACTGCGAGTGATGATGGTGGTGGGTACAACGTCGGTCGTCGTTGTCTGTTCAGTGTGAGGGATGAAATCCGGTGGGTTTTCAGACGTAGTGGGTGTACTTGGTGTAGGTGTGGAGCTTGGTGTGGAGCTTGATGGGGCTTGTACACGGGGTGCGGTGGTGACTGGGCTCGATACAGGGTTGACTGGTGCTATCTGTAGACCGGTTTCACTGATGGCTGGTGTTCTCAGTTGGTTAAGTAACGTGCTGACATAGGCTACGTCGTAAAACACACCTCCGTACAACACACTCCGCAGGGTTAGCACTATCACCACAAAGCCCACTTTCGCTTTGCACGTTTTGCCACCCGAGACTGTGTGAAACGTGCATGGATACAAGCCTATTTGTGTGTCATTCTTAATTAATTTCACGATGGAACCAACAGTTACACTTGAGACAGACATTTACGTCTTTATTACTAGTATAAAACGAATTAAATACCTTTAAATATCCGTATTCCCCATTTCGTTTGCTTGTCGGTCCCTGTTTCATTTCGTTTGTTAGCAAAATCTCTTAATTTCTCACCGTCGGCGGAGGAAAATATATCTTTGTTCAGCTGATCACATTCGTGTTGTGTCTCATTTAAAACAGCAGGAAGAGATTCATCATCTGAGTCTCTCATGAACTCTTCGATCTGCGCTTCTCTAGACAATTCATATCTGAAAGCACTTCTTGTTTCTCCTGTTGATATGTTTCTTATTGTGTAACACTCGTATGTCCCAATTGGTTGGTAAATATATGCGATTATACATTTTCTGCCTTTAAATTAAATTAAAGTTCCAACTTGCAGGGTATCCATTCTATTTGTTTATTGGATTGAAAAGGCAGACGAGAATTTGTCCGGCCATTTATCACCCGCCATGTGAAATGGATTACTCCGAGTGAACACCTGTGCGTGTCAAGATCACGGGTGTAGATTTCATGTCACAAAGTTCTTAACTGTGCTAAATCGTCTGATAATTGCACAGTTATCAGTGTGTAATATGTGTAAGTGTTATAGAATTCTGGACATTACATTGATCAGGAAAACAATTTTGAATTTCTTTTAAGATTGGTTCAACCGGTTAACGCATATTGAGGACTTAAGAAATTTATTTAGAAGGATTATTGGCATAATACATGATAAAAATCATTTATTTATTGTTTACATAAAAAGATCCTTCACACTCTATACTATTCACAAATTTATCCCATATCCCAAATTTATTTGTCATATTTCAATATTCTCTGGGGTAACACATATTCGATAATTCTTAAAAGCATGGTAAGCGTAAATGGAGGACTATTGTGGCGTGACGTGGCGATGACGTCACAGAGGTCAAGTTCACCATAGTTCTGCTTACCTAAGTGAGTGAGTGAGTCTGAGTGAGGCGTTGTGAGTGTGTTAGTGGTGCGTGCCCAACGCCCGTCTTAAGGCATGGACGCACTAACTCACTCACTCACAACGCTCACTCACTCACTCACTCACTCACCATCGGTAGTGCGTCCATGCGTTAAAACGGGCGTTGGGCACACATCACGGGCGTTGTGCACGCCTCACTCACTCCTCTTCCTCCTCCTCCTCCACCTCCATCTCCCCCTTCTCCTTCTCTTCCACATACGCACACACAGTTAACTCAACCAGGTAGATGAATGGAAAAGGTCCTTATCTCCTCCATACGCACTCCATTGCACCTCCGAAACAACCCCTTTCTCCACTTCTCTCGAGTGATCTATAAATAGAACTGGGGTTTTCCCAGAAAATTCCCAGAAAAATTAACCCTGACAGTTTCTGCTTTCTGTACTACTAAACTGGATTACTTCCCTTGAATTTTACTTCCCGAAATTGAGAGACTACACTATCCTCAGCAACAACAAAAACATTTTCATTTCTATGACTGTTTTTTTCTGTGAAAACATGCACCCATCGATGACTTGAACGGCCTGGAGAAGCTTCACATGGATACCCTCGCCGACCCATTCGCACCACTATGGGTCCACCTCGACCCCAAAACGTCCCTTCCAATGCCATGTTTCCTGCCTGCGCATGCGCAGAATGTTGAAAACAGACGACACACCAGTCATATGGTCCCCCATGAGAGCTTCAAACTGATACCCAACACGATCCAATCCGATCACTATGGGTCCACCTCGACACCAAAAGGAGCCTTCCAATGTCATTTCCCAATAATGCCTCATACGGTCCAATCGAACCACCGTGGGTCCGTTGCGTCCTCAAAACGTCCATTCAAATACCCTTTTTCTACTGCGCATGCGCAGATAGACGATATTCCCAACTCACACCCATCCAGTTGAACGCTCCCGCACGGGAGCTTCAAACTGATACCTCACACGACCCAATCAGACCATTATGGGTCCATCTAGACCCCAAAACGTCCACCTCGATCTGCCTGCCTACTGTGCATGCGCGCCACAGCCATACTTTCGCTTCGCAAGGATCCAGTCGGATGCTGCCCCATGACTGCTTCAAACTGATACCTCAAACAACCAATTCGGACCAATATTGTCCATCTCTACATCAAAACGTCAATTGCAATGCTCTTTTCTCACAAGTCCCTGACTGCGCATGCGTCATCACCACTTTTCAAGACAATTCAACGCGTGGTCTCGAGACACCTCCCAGCGTGTTCTACAGCTCGAGATAAAGAAAACAAGGTGCCACACCCTATACCGCAAATGTCCATGAGCGGGTTCCCCACTGGGGAAAAAAATTGTCCACGGCGCCGGAATGGGTCTAACATGGCCACCCCGGATCTGCCTGAACTTTTCAGCGAAATTCAACCAATGGCTTCGAGACCCCTCCCATCGTGTTCTACATCGCGAGACAAAGAAAACATGGGGTCCCACCCGATAGTAAAATCCACAAGAAAAACAAATGACCACCCCACAATACTCCTACCTCATACTCCTTGGGACAGCCGCCAACAGAGTTATTGTCTCGTCAAATTTGTCGTCCTTGCGTCCAGTGTTATGCCTTCCTAGGCATATGGACATACATGCACTAGGCGAGCATCCTTAATAGCTCATTATATATGCATTGCATAACGATTGGATAATATTCATTCAGCCCGGGACTTCTCCAGACTTCCGCGTGAGTGTGAAATACAACATGTCTAATTGAATGTTGGTTTCCGTCTTGGTCTCTTCCATCGTGCATCATCAGACGCACTCACAAGTAGCACATGGTGTCAGAAGTTCAGTAGAACCTTCCAGATGTCTGCTAACGCAAAACAGGTATCTCCCATGGACTTTGGGGGAGGAAATGTGGCCGAAAACTGGGCGAGATGGAAGGAGGTAATGAACCTCGTGTTTACCGGACCAAATACTGACAAATGGAAAGATGAGCAAAAACCCGCTCAATTTCTGATAAGTATCGGACAAAAGGGAAGAGACATTTGTCGGGCTTGGCGGACAAGTGGTGAGCTGTCCGAAGTAGACGCTAAAAAGCCTACAAAACTGTTTGAACTCTTTGAATCGTACTGCAACCCGCGGAAGAACATTTCCGTGCAACGCAAGCTGTTCTACGAGCGCAATCAAGGTATGTCAGAATCAGTAGATGAATGGGCAACACAGTTAAAGCTAATAGCCCGAGATTGTGCATTTCATGACATTGATGACATGATAAAGGATAAACTTTTGATGAATTCGAACTCAAAAGATGTTCAGGAAAAACTGCTTTTGGAAGATGAATTAACATTGGAAAAAGCCATGAAAATTGCTAGAGCTCATGAAATGTCGCAAAAACATTTGGAAGTTCTAAACAACAATCCCCAAGAAGTCCATGAACTAAATCGTCAGAGATATAAACCCAGAATGAACTATCGTAAACCACAGAATCAGAACAAGTTCCCAAAATACAACAAATGGGGCAAAAAGGGAAAGCCATTTAAGTGTACCCGGTGTGGTAAATCACACAAGAAAACAGATACATGCCCTGCAGTGGGGAAAACCTGTATGAAGTGTAACGGCCCAAATTATTTTGCGAATGTGTGCAATTCAACAAAATCAGCCCATGCAGTCTGTGAAGCAGATTATTCCACAGATAGTGATGCAGATGGTGATTTACTGTTTTTGGGTTCAGTGGATAGTGTGAAAAACCATACAGATGAGGCTTGTGTGGACAACAAGGGCAAAACCATTAGGTGCAAACTTGATACAGGTGCTCAAGTTAACTGTATACCTACAACAATTTTTTCAACAATTTCTGTCAAAGGAAGTCTCACTGAAGACTAGATTTCTTCCCAAGTTATCAGGTTATGGGGGAAACCAACTGAAAGTATCTGGTAAATGCACTGTGACATGCAAACACAAAGACAGAGTTTGTGATCTGGATTTCGTAGTAGTAGACAGTCCAGCAAAACCCCTCCTTGGTTTCCGCGCTTGCAAAATGCTGAATTCAGTGAAGGTGGTAATGACCGTTGACCAACCTGTCAACATGCCAGCTTTGACCAGAGAAACTGTGGTGAAAGAATACAATGACGTTTTCACCGGTTTAGGATGTTTGCCAGGAGAGGTGAAAATTCGGATGAAGCCAGATGCACATCCAGTTATACATGCCCCTCGCAGAGTGCCAGTTGCACTCAAGGATAGAGTTAGGGCAGAATTGAAACGCGTGGAATCACTTGGGGTAATCAAACAGGTTGATGAGCCTACTGATTGGGTCAGTTCGATGGTTGCCGTGGCAAAGAAGGATTTGTCTCTTCGAATTTTCATTGACCCCAAAAACCTGAACGACAACATTATGCGTGAACATTACCCATTACCGACCATAGAAGATATAACTCACAAACTGTCGAATGCAAAATTCTTCAGTAAATTGGATGCTAAATCGGGATACTGGCAGATCCAATTGGATGATGAGAGCAGTAAGCTAACAACTTTCAATTCTCCAGTCGGCCGGTGGTCTTTTTCCAGGGTGCCTTTTGGTCTGGTATCGGCGCAAGAAATCTTTCAGAAGAAAGCTCATGACGCCCTGGAAGGTCTGGACTTCCATGGACGTGAATTGAGATCCATTGTCTATTATCAATTCTTCACAAACACCGTGACGTGCCAAGATGGATTTTGTGAAGTTGATCACAGCATGAGCTGTTATGTCTGGAATTTTGCACATCTCAAAATAATGGCTGTAGTAGTCGGCAATGATGAGATAGTTCTGATTGTTCCAGGTAAACAGATCTGCAGCCGATAGCTTCCAGGGACCATCTGGCACTGGTGGCGACATCATGGGTTCCTTGGATACCGAGTTTCTGTGTTCCATGCATTCACGAAAGAATGGGGTTTCAAGCACACTCTGAATAGTCCATATCACCACCAATCCAATGGATTTGCTGAGAAGTATGTGTCAGTGGCCAAAACGCTTCTGAAGAAGTCGAGACGTGATGGAAGTGATCTGTACATGGGTCTATTGGCGTACTGAAACACACCAATCGACGCCAAAGCCTCACCTGCACAACTCTTGATGAGTCGGCGACTCAAGGGAAATCTACCTGTGACGTCAACACAACTCCGACCGCGCATCCAGAATCCGAAACTGGTCTCACAACATCTGACAAAGAAACAAGCAGTCAGACGACATTATTATAACCGTGGGGCCAAATCCCTAACACCCTTAAAGGAAGGAGAGGATGTGTATATGCAACAGTTAAGTGGCAAATGGAAATCAGCCGTCATAACCAAAGTAGCCGACGTTCCGCGTTCCTATGTGGTCCGTACAACGGAAGGTGGTGAATATCGGAGAAACCGGCGTTTCATCATGCCAACGAAAAGTCCTGATCAGCCCGATTCTGGTACTGGCTTGGGGAAATCTGCCAGCAATCCTCCACCACCTGTTCCAACCACCACTCCCAGATCTGTGGAGAAATCACCAGATAGTTCTGCACAGCCGACACACAAAGTCTCAAGGTTTGGTAGACAAATCAAACCGAAAATTCTAGCGGACTTCATAACTGAGTGAACTGCGACCAAAATAATGTGTGATTCATCAATTTGTGTTAACGTGCGATCAACATGTGCGATTCATCAATTTGTGTTAACGTGCGATCAACATGTGTGATTCATCAATTTGTGTTAACGTGCGATCAACATGTGTGATTCATCAATTTGTGTTAACGTGCGATCAACATGTGTGATTCATGAATTTGTGTTAACGTGCGATCAACATGTGTAATTCATCGATGCGATGGATTCATCGAATAGAGTGATTCATCAATTTGTGCCAACTAGCAATCAACATGTTTTCATCAACTTCAACATGTGATCAACACACAAATGAGTTTTGCTGGTTTTCTTTGTTTTAAGTCTGATCTGTGTATTTCCAGCATGAACAGTAACATTCATAACAAGCCTCAATTCAATAGTCTTCACAGCATCATGTGAACTACATGTAACAATACATGTTCGAAACATTTATGATGTTGACAGTTCGTTCTGTGAGTTATGTGACAGTTGCCATTTATTATAATCTGAAAATCATTGAACTGCCGCGGTTAAAGACAGACAATTGGATACCTACAAATGGTGTGAAGTTAATTTGATTCATGATTACAGTACAGTTTGTTCAATTTCTGTTCAGAAATGTTGCATTTGCAGAATGTAAAACTTCAATGAAACTATTGTATTTCTGGAGAGTCCCATAGATAGGATCTGTATTTGAAAGTGCATATACAAACATGATGTGTAGTAAATAACATGAATAATGCACTATCTCTAGCTAATGGTACTCCAGTGTTCATCTCTCATTTCAAAAGGAGGAGGATGTGATGTTATGCCTTCCTAGGCATATGGACATACATGCACTAGGCGCGCATCCTTAATAGCTCATTATATATGCATTGCATAACGATTGGATAATATTCATTCAGCCCGGGACTTCTTCAGACTTCCGCGTGAGTGTGAAATACAACATGTCTAAAATTTGAATGTTGGTTTCCGTCTTGGTCTCTTCCATCGTGCATCATCAGCCGCACTCACAAGTAGCACAGATGGCACTTCGATCTTAATTTTTGTATCATCCGGGAATTTGCCCCCAGGACGCCATTTTTCATGATTGCACTTAAACGAACCTGCATGAATGTTTTTTTAACCTTTTGCGATCGATTGTACCATGCTATATTATTATATAATACTAACGGGCCGGTGTATGTATCAATGCATTCATATAACGGAAGACAACATGTTGAGATATGTTGGTTCGCGATGACGTCATCTCTCAACATCGGGACACGGGAATTCCCCGTTGAGAAACCCTGTTCTATTTATAAATGATAATACTGCGTACTATAACTCCCAATGTATTGTTTCAAGTATTTTTTCGTGGCTATACGGATCGACAATCGTGTATTCAACCCTATCGCGGGTCACAGATATCCTGCTCCTGCGCATGGACAGTCGGATAGCCACCGGCTCATGTTTCAATCTTGTCCGGCTGTAAATAAAATTATTAATCGACCACTCTTATCAACCACCCATTCCCGGCGATTCAGGCGTATTTGAAGTGTTATTGACTATTTTCTGTCTGCGGAGGCATCTCCCCGGAAGTGACCGCATCACCGCCAGACCTGACCGCCTCACCGCGGATGAATGCATCCCCGGAGTCACTTCCGGTCATGTGACTCTTGACAGTTTTGCCGGAACTATACCAAACTTGACCCCTGTGACGTCATCGCCACTGATGTCCACAACTTGTACCATACACGTATACACACTTGCAAATATGGCGTCAAACTTCGATGGCCCCAAATAAACTTAGGATGTGATGAATGTGTTTCGACGGTTGCAGAGTATTGAGCGGGTAATGACGTCCAATAAACTAGAGCTGCCATAAATATCAGTATTCTCTTTCTAGTTATCGATGCTAACTCGTTTTTCTTCATTCCTTTGGGAAACATATCAGTAAGTGATGATTTGTTATCTTATTTCACTTACCTGAATCATGTTCTGTTATTTACAGGTGTCCATATCGTGGCTAATATCGGTATAGAGAAATGTTCCTGGATTTACCCGACTGTCGGTGCCTATCTAGCCCTACCCTTCATCTCGATGAGTGTAACAAATGTCACCTGCTGTGGATTTCTCTCCGCCGTCGGAGCCTCGTGGCAAGGATCACGTTGGAGACCCCTATACTACAGTTCTGTTGATGGCCCATCTTTTCGTGAACGCCTCTCTGGATTGGCTTTAAATGGTTTGGTTTACTTTACTCTATGGAGACTCGTGTTTGCATTTAACGGCTCATTTCTGCTCCAGGAAGATGAAGAAACATTCCTGCATACAGACTTTGTACCTACCAATCCACCTAGCAATCCACCGGCTTGGTATGTGGTGAAGGGGATCATGAGACAACACATCCTAGCCGAGAAATTTAAGCGTAAAATCCTAGCCGAGGGAATGAAAACATTCCTAGGATTAGAAAATAGTTCCATACTTGATCCTCCAGCAAGGATCGAATTCGTATACCGAACGCCCTACGAGGTGAGTTATTTTGTATTTACTAACTTACCGTCTATAGCATACAGTCTGTATTCGTGCACTGTGGCCGTCATCATTTATGACGAGTCTAATCACACACTTACAGTCTATAGCATATTCCCTGAATTCGTGCACTGGGACCTTCATCATTCATGATGAGTCTAACTTACACACTTTACCTTATATAGCATATTCTCTGTATTCGTACACTATGACCGTCATCATTCATGAGGAGTCTAATTTACACACTTACAGTATATAGCATACACTCTGTATTCGTGCACTGGGATCGTCATCATTTATGGTGAGTCTAATTACACACTTACAGTATATAGGATACACTCTGTATTCGTGCACTGGGATCGTCATCATTTATGGTGAGTCTAATTACACACTTACAGTATATAGCATACACTCTGTATTCGTGCACTGGGATCGTCATCATTTATGGTGAGTCTAATTACACACTTACAGTATATAGCATACACTCTGTATTCGTGCACTGGGATCGTCATCATTTATGGTGAGTCTGCGTACACGCTTCGCATTCTATGGCATATTCTCTGTATTCGTGCAATATGACCGTCATCATATATGACGAGTCTAATTACACACTTACAGTATATAGCCTTTTCTCTGTAGGCCCTATTCGTGCACTATTACCGTCATCATTTACGGTGAGTCTAATTACACACTTACAGTATATAGCATATACTCTGTATTCGTGCACTGTTTCCGTCATCATTTATGATGAGTCTAATTACACACTTGTAGTATATAGCCTATTCTCTGTATACGTGCACTATGACAGTCATCATTTATGATGAGTAACACACCATCCCCAGCTCTTCAGCGCTTATCTTCTCCCGCAACCCCTCCTCAATCACAACGAACAGTCAGTCCCTCTAATATTAAAGTTGTGAGATGCCAGTTAAATATATTGGTATATAAACACCGGTACGGATTAATGCTGATCTTTGATTAAGTCGTTAGAAGTCTATAATACTTGGCGACGAGAGGAACATCTCTCACACAACCGTTCTATTCCAGCATTCTCATCGAAGAATCGGCACATCTCACAGTTAAAAGGAAGCAATTTGCTAGCCGAGTCAAGCATTTATTTGTAGATATCTGTAATCTATTAATTTTGTTAGTTTGCAATAAATTACCAGGGGGAAAGTGCGAAGATTCTGTCAATATGATCCCACCCAGATACCAACGACCGATCAAATTTCAAACCCATTATCCGTGGCCTCGCGATACTTTTAAGCACATTGTTATGATGTCTTTTTGACAATAGCTTGGGGTCGAGTCTTAAAAAATAGGTTAAAAAACTGTTTCTAACATGTTGCGAAGTTCCTTCCATAATTCACAAAGTCGAATATTTTGCAAGGAAAAAAACACAAGCCATGCAAATCTTGAGAGCTCGTTATGACCAATCAGCACCAGGCACGACGGAAGCAATTGGTGATTGGAGGGGCCACTATCACAGCACAAACAGGGGAGGGTCCAGGGGCCACCCAGGCGCCTTAGATGGCCTGAGTGAGTGAGTGAGTGAATATGATTTAATGTCGCTTTCAACACTATTTCAGTCATCACGAAGTTGGTTCCTATTCTTTTCAACACCCGGAAACCACACGGGTAGGGTCCTATTCCTTTTAACACCCGAGACTCCACGGGTGGGGTACTATTTCTTTTCACACCCGGGTGCCCCAGTTGAGACGCGTTCTAGCGTATTTCCGAGTGATAAATCAAGAAATCTTCGCATATGTAAACTCTGTTTTGCCTCTTTTGTTGTTTCTCACATTTTTTTTTAATATTCCCCGTCAAGAAAACAAGGATGTTCGGAAGTAGAAATAATTTAAATATTAAATATATACCAAATTCGTCCCCTAAAAGACGACTGATGTCAGGTCCCCACCAAATACCGACGAGTCTATACATTAAATATATCAGAAGTGAGAGAGTTTCTGGATTTGACTGAGTGTTAGGCTACATTTAACCTCATCTGACCGCTTGTGAAAGCTCCCTCTGCAAGTATTACAATTGGATTGTTAGAGTTTTTATTTCACGTTACCAAAAGTGGTTTAGATACATACAGAAATATTGCTGAACGCGATATTAAACCTTAATTATCTCTCTCCCTCCCTTTTTCTGATGTTTCCAATTGAAATTCTTGAATTTACTCTTTATGCTTTAACATTAATCCATTCCAGGTGTTGGGCGTGGTTGTGGATGCAACTCAGGAGGAGATAACTACGGCTTATCGTAATCTCGTTGTTCAGTGGCACCCAGATCAACACATTGATCCAGAAGCAAAGAAAACAGCACATGAATTGTTTCTTGAAATACAACAGGCATACGAGAAGCTATCAGATTCTAAGACAAGTCGAAAACGGAGATCAAATTACTATAGAAATGAGTTCTAATTGGTTCAGTGATTTCACTGGCTATATTGGACTCTCCCAAACATATGATTCCAAACGAACGGGAAAGATCGCCTTGAAATTAAAAACAAAGCTATGTGAAACTTGGTATATTACCAAAAGTTAAGTAGAATTAGTGAATTTAAATGTCCAATTCAAGTAAGCCATAACTAATCACACAAGAAAGAACTAATATCGCACAATGTTACACCACATGCTTTGTGACATTAGTACACATTTTGAAGTACGATATATAAAAACACAATGTAAAGTTCTATGTTTGATGTCAAATGATACTCCTACCAGACATAATTATAATTATTGTTCATTGATCAGTATCATTCATTATACTGTGACACTTGGGTTAGTGTTAGGCCACCGGCATCATCGACATCATCAAAATCGAAATATCTTTCAGCGACAGACAGACTGGATACAGTGCCCAGCATCAAACTCGCCGAGATATGGGATCGTTCCATGGTCATTAATGCTGGTTGAAGTGTGTAATCATTGACTTCAAATAAATGGATCCCCAGCGACGTCGTTCTGACCGTGTATGTACAGAGTCAGTCTGTTTTCTGACAGAACAACCAGTACCTCAATATGGTGCCAGCATTCTGGGCATGAATGCGAGCAAACGGGGCATATATTTGCCGGTTGATAGTGTCCACGGTAGACATGCTGCCTCAGAATCTTTTATCTGTTCTGGGCTGTTGATGAGGAGAGAGTTTTCTCGACCGGTTGCTTACATAGGAAGTGCGCATTGTTTGGACCAAGTTATTGCGTTGTTGAACCTCATTTTCATCATCAGCTCTGCTAGGAACCAAAAATCTGTACCGTCTTGGCATGGGTAATGCAGAACTGGGATGCAGGATTGGGGAATGACAAGTGTTCTCGTGTTTAAAAGTTGCATGCCTGATATGCAGCAGCCTCCATCTTCCGGGCGATACCAGTAGCAAGCGTCAAATCCGACATTCAATATTCAGCAGTCGTTCATGAAAGAATATCCGCGTCAATAATCGGAAAATCTATTTCGTATGGAAGTTAATACCAATTCCATCTGTTTACGAAATAGAACTAATAAAAACACAAGACAGTGTCCAGTTTCCAATTTCCAATGACGCCAGACAAAAAAGATTTAACTTACATGAAATCCTAATCAGAGAAATTATGTTTATCCAAATGAATTCGCAAGTCGTTTTCCAGGGTATGCTGTATCTCAGACACGTTATCCAGGGTATGCTGTATCTCAGACACGTTATCCAGGGTATGCTGTATCTCAGACACGTTATCCAGGGTATGCTGTATCTCAGACACGTTTTCCAGGGTATGCTGTATCTCAGACACGTTATCCAGGGTATGCTGTATCTCAGACACGTTATCCAGGGTATGCTGTATCTCAGACACGTTTTCCAGGGTATGCTGTATCTCAGACACGTTATCCAGGGTATGCTGTATCTCAGACACGTTATCCAGGGTATGCTGTATCTCAGACACGTTATCCAGGGTATGCTGTATCTCAGACACGCATTGCTGGTGACTGTTCATTTGAACACCATGGATATGTAAAACACAGGATATTCAAAGTAACGGCCCATGGCCCAGAGTTAAGCGGAATTACACACAAGTTACGAAATGTAGCGCCAGAGATCTTGCACGATACGATCGTATTTTGCCGTCAATGTACGACATTTATCACAGAATTAAGAAATTAAGAAATTCTGAATGAAGGCGTCTGCTGATATGGCCCTGTTTGACATGTTTCTGCAATACGATTGTGTGGTGTTGTTTAAATGTCACAGTCTGAACATTATCATGCGAGATATGTATACGCCGTATGAATGTCGTTCTGGAATATTTCCAACCAGAAATAAGTAGATAACTGTCAAAATTGTAATCGTCTGTCTTGTCCTACAGCCGAGCTGAGGGAAAGCTGTGATCATACTTGTAAAGGTATAGGTCCAGATATAATGTTCCATCTGGGCTATCAGTGGTTTCCTTCAATTCCAATGAAGGCTTACCGGTATATTTCCTCCCCAGCGTGGCTAATATAGGGATTACCCAGTGCCAGGCGATCGTCTATATAGAATTTGGTGAATGGAGAGGAACGGGATTTAGAGTGGTTTTCTTTTGACAATTTCTGCATACAGGCGTATTCATACGAGAAAAGGTATAGATCTGCAAAAAGGGGTGCACAATTTGTACCCACTGGGATACATATACACAGTTGATATGTGGTATTGTCGAATGTCAATAAATATTGTTGATCTGCATTCAAGAAGCATCCCAAAAAAGATACTTGCGGTAGAACTGCAGAAACCTCCTTGGCTTCTGACATTAAAATTCCGGTGACCAATTTTCACTGAACACCGATATTACTAATGAAATAAGGTGTTCAACGCAGTCCTGATGTGGAATAGTAGAATAGAGAGTCGAGAAATCGAGAAATGTCCATACAGTATGTGTTGAGTTCAAAAAGTATCCACATGCATTTGACATGAATTTCTTGAAATGGCAGCAGAATAATTCCTCCAGAATGTGTTTTTGTTATTAAAGTGAACAGAAGTTTAGTTGTACAACTTCTGGAATCAGCTATAAATCTAGCTTGATATGATGCTTTATGCATTTTTGGACTTCATTACAATTTTGGTGTATCGGTATGAGTGATAGGAAGGGAAACACCTTTTCCCATGATAAACTGCTTGTGTTTAATGAATATATCTTCCAAAGCAATTCCAATGGACGAGTACTTTGATACATGAGCAGGTGGAATAGTTATACTCAACTGCTTAACCAGAACCTGGTAATAGTAATATTTGCATATAAATATATTATTTGGGACCTTATCTGCTTGAATAATAACGAATTTACTTTTCGGTTTTCAAGAACTTCTAGCTTGCACCATGGTGTCCCTCAATGTTTGTTTTGTTGGGTAAGGGTATTTCTGTCGGTGTGGCGGAAGGTATCGACAACTTCGCCTTAGGCATGATCCAACCAGTAAGCGAGAACTGTATGCTGTACTCTTTCTCGGTAAGACCACTCAACAACGTTCTATTAAAGTGTTCTAAGTATTAGCTTTTGTTCAGCCATAAGATTGATATTCCTCGACTCACTTTGACATATAGAGAAGTTTTCAGAATAGCTGATCTTCGTGTGTTTTGTTTATTTTCACTGTTCCGATATAATCGAAAATACGCTAAATCTTGACATATTTCAGTTATGATTGATGGTATTTTGTATTCGGACGACAAAGACTGTGGCACCTCTTTGGTCAGTTGATTTAGGCAAAATCCACTAAGTCTAGAGAAGGCTCAAACGATATATTTAGGATAAACCCGCTTTGTATTTCACATTCATATGATG
The DNA here is from genome assembly GCA_036873755.1 of Hanleya hanleyi. Taxonomy (NCBI): domain Eukaryota; kingdom Metazoa; phylum Mollusca; class Polyplacophora; order Lepidopleurida; family Hanleyidae; genus Hanleya; species Hanleya hanleyi. The sequence goes on along the minus strand of JAVTVY010036247.1, from coordinate 9,366 downwards.
GTGGATCATCTATCGATTAAACTTTCTCCAAACATGGCTGCGATGTACACGATAGTTAAGTGATATTGGATGTTTCTCATATGCGGTTTGTCACATTGCCGAACCCTTTAACATTATCAGTAGTAGGTAGAACACCGATCGAGCGTTATTTCACCCGGATGTAAAGATGACGTCACTGTCCGATGGTGGCGCCATCTATACACTCTGGACGCAAGGGAGACAACTCGGACTAATGATGATCAAGGCATGTACTGACCTATCTAGGCTATAGTTCCGGCAACCTTTGACCTCGAATTCTTCCGCGGTGATGCGGTCAGGGGTGATGCGGTCGCGGGAAAAAGCTTCCGCGGACAGAAAGTAGTCCCATGGGTTGACTTCCAATGTTAATGTATACGGGGAATACCTAAATAGACGTTTTGTGACCTAGGGGAGCCCCTAGTGGACCGATGGGGTCGAGTGAGGTATCAAAGTGAAGCATTCGTGAAGGGGCATCTAATGGGCTGCGTGTGGGATTGAAATATCGGCATTCTGAGCATGCGCGGTGGCCAAAGGGTATGAAAACAGACGTTTTGGAGCTAGGGGAGCCACTAATGGTCCAATGGGGTCGAGTGAGGTATCAAAGTGAAGCATTCATGAAGGGGCATCTGATGGGATGGGTGTGGGGTTGAAATATCGGCATTCTGCGCATGCGCGGTGGCCAAAGGGTATGGAAATAGACGTTTTGGGAGCTAGGGGAGCCCCTAATGGGCCGATGGAGTCGAGTGAGGTATCAAAGTGAAGCCTATGTGAAGGGGCATCCAGTCATGGGTGGGTGCATGTAAAATTTTTCCTGAAAAAAAAAAACGGAACACGGACTTTATCGAACAATCCGGGAAAATGCCTATATGGGGTATGGGGGGTATGTAGGTCGCCGGGCTTAACGGGGCTTGCCTATCAATAGAGTTATCTCCCCCTAGTTCCAGGGTGGGTGTATGTAAAAAATTTCCTGAAAAAATACGGAACACGGACTTTATCCTAAATTACGGGAAAATGCCTATATGGGGTATGGGGGTTATAGGACCATCCTGGGAAACCTACTTCTCGACATTTGCGGTATAGGTTGTGGGGTCTCGTTTTCTTAGTCTCGTCATTTAGAACACGATAGGAAGTGTCCCGGAGCGAAACGGTGAAATTTTTGGAAAAAGTCACCGATACCCATATAGACCTATATAGTCCCATACTGAGGGTATAGGACCGATGTTTGTCCCACTGGGAAACCTACTTCTATACATTTGCGGCAGGGTTGTTTGGATTTGTTTTCTTAGTCTCGTCATTTAGAACACGATAGGAAGTGTCCCGGCACGAATCGGTGAAATTTTTGAAAAAAGTCACCGAGACCCATATAGACCCATATAGGCCCATACTGGGATATAGGACCGATGTTTGTCCCACTGGGAAACCTACTTCTATACATTTGCGGTATAGGTTGCGGGGTCTCGTTTTCTTAGTCTCGTCATTTAGAACACGATAGGAAGTGTCCCGGCACGAAACTGTGAAATTTTTGAAAAAAGTCACCTACGCCTGGGTAGGCTCATATAGACCCATATACTGGGATATAAGCCCAATGTATGTATAAATCCATACGGGGTGGACATGTTGGAGTCTAGGTGAGTCCCTGGTGGTCCGATGGGGTCGAGTGAGGTCTTATTTTGAAGCTCTCATGCAGGAGCACTTGACTACACTAATGGTTCGTACGTTGTCAATACTCTGCGTATGCCCAGCCTGGCCGTAGTATAGAAAGCAGACATTTTGGGGGGGGTTGTGGGTGTGTTTGGATTAGAGATGGGCTATTCTCGGTTCGAATGGGTCGTGTGAGGTATCCATGTGAAGCCTATGTGAGGGAGTCTCTGATGGCGTGGATGTGGGGTTGACATAGGGTTATTCTGCGCATGCGCGGTAGCCCAAGGGTATGGACATAGACGTTTTTGGGGTCTAGGCGAGCCCTATTTACCTTTGACCTCAGAAATTTGCATATGACGTCACTTCCGGTTTGGGTGAATGAGGCGTGACCTTTGGACATGTCCAGACTTGTCTGTGTTTGTCATGTACTGGGATTGCGCAAGTGTGTGTGACGTCACTTCCGTGTTTTTTCAGAATGCTCAAACACTACCTCCAACTTTCCCGGCCCGGCCCGCACCTCGGCCCGGCCCGGCCCGCACCTCGGCCCGGCCCGGCCCGCCCCGGCCACAGCGCGCGCGCGCGCGCGCGCGCGGGTTCTCCGGCGGCAGCGCGCGCGCGCGCGCGTCATCACCGGCAGTGCGCGGATGAATGTCGGGTCAAAAGGTCAAAGATCACATCCAGGTCAAACGGTCCAAGGTTTCCCTTTCGGCAAGGTTCGGAGGGGACAATGTTGCGGCATCGATAGTCAGAGCTTGAACCCCAAAAGGGGATTGTAAATTAACCTGGGAAGGATGGGCAGTTCCATTTGGACCAATCAGTGGTCGAGAAAAAAGAGCCAATGAGCGATCGAGAAAAAGAACCAATCAGCGGTCGAACAATCAGCCAATCGAATTGGGGTACTCACGGTGTGCTTTCGCCTACGTCCGCGCCTACATCCGGGTTCTCGTACACCCGGGTAATGTTTTCTGGACACGGATGGGTTAGCTTTGGCTCAATTCTAGGCCACTGATTGGCTAATACGGTGTTCAAAACCAGTTTCATGCATTATGTTCATATAACTTATAGTAATAAATTTAATCTATACGTGTTGGACGAGTCTTCACTCACCGTCTTCCTTTACATGCACCTCAATGAAATGCCCGCTCCAAACCTAGACCAAAACACGTACTTGGTCTGTGGGCTGATTTCATTGGCTCTCTACTTTACTATAGTGCTCTTGCATTCTAACATTGATGGGTTACATTTTGGCCCCATCCTACACCACTGATTTCAGTTTGACTGAATCTCCACATTGGGCATTTATGCATTATGAATAAAACACACAAGACAGGGTTTTTTGGTGAGATCTCATTTTGTTTTTATTCAGTAACAACAACAACGTGAGAACAACCACGTGAAAAGTGAAGCCCAGAACAAGGGGCTTGTACATTGAAAGAACTGAAGCCCAGAACAGGGGGCTTGAACACTGAAAGAACTTAAGCCCAGAACGGGGCTTGTACATTGAAATGATGGGCGGCCCAGTCATATACGAGTACATCACGGTCCTCGGCCTTGGGGTACTCGTCAAACATCTGTACGATGGTAGATAAGGTCCTTCCCCGGCATCGATGGTACAGGTAAAACAAGCAATATTGTCCGCACACGCCACTGGTCAGGCTTTGCAACGTTTGACTGTTCCAACACCACGTCTCTGTGCCTTGATCCATGAAGTCTGTTAAATCGGGATGGGGGGGTGGCAGGCCGTACGGGTCAAAGTATTCGCCCTGCTGTTCTGTCAAGTACACGCCCACCCAATGTTCACCGGGCCGATCCATCGGGTCCGTGTTGAGAACGTAAGCAGCAGGATACATACGGTCTAATGGGAACACATCTCGGGCGAACACCCCTTGAAACACCATACGTGTCCCTGGGTCATTCTCCAGCACGGTGGTTATCTGGTCTGTATCCATGTTAGGTGGAGAAGTCAAACAGGACGTTGTGCGCCTTGTCCACTTGAATGATGTTGTCAAACTCGGCGTAGCAGATCACATTGACGGTGGTCCCGAGGGCTCGTGCAAAGTGGATTTCCAACCGTAAATTGCCTTGCTTGGCCAGGGCCAGCTGATGGTCGTTCTCTAAGGTGGGGTCAGATCGAAACAGAACAACGTGTATCCGTTCGCGTAGTCCTCCTGACTGATCAAATTCCCTTCGTCCTGGTTGATTTGACCGGTGGCTGTAAACAGGCTCTGATAGGCTCGAATGAAATTCCTGCGCCCAAAGTTCGGTGTTAAGGCCGTGGCTGGGACCTGTTGTCCATCCACACGCAGGGCCACAAAATTGATGCCGAAATGTTTAAAGTCAAACGGATTCTCTGGGTAGGCTCCGCTGAAACTGGTATTTTCCACACAGGCCAGGATCAATCGCTTGGGTAGTTCCCCCAGGAACAGGTTTTCTTTGTTGGCGCCCATATTTCCAGCAGGCACAGAGAACACTTTGGTTTGTACACGTCGGATAGGGTACTGGGCTGGTTTTGTTTCCAAGGCTTTCATGTGTCCCAATTGAACGGTTGGATTCGGTTTCACTTTTCGGACATACAGGACTGCGTCTTGGATGACAATCTTAGTCAGCTGCATGCCCCTCTACGTCAGTGGCCATCAAGGCGAAGGTCGGAGGCGCCCGTATCAGTCGGATTTTGATGGGGATCTTGTTCAAGAGGTACCGGTCTTGCATGAACATGTCTGCGTGCAGTCGACCCATTAGATCCACCGAGGCACTGTTCGCAGTGAAAGCCTTCCGTTTGTTATATCCCACATTGTCCACCGTGTCCATGTGCTCGGGTGTGTCCTGGTAGAATAAAGCGGCTGTCAGCTGAGATTTTTTAGCCTCTCGGCCATACGACAACACTGTCTCGATGTAGGCTCGATAGGGGTACGTGTTGGTCGAGTCACTGATGAGTTTGTCGCTGAGAAATATATCCACCTGTTGAAAAATCGAGTGCAGCCAGAGATTCGTCGGGCCCACCATTGCAGCTTGGATGATTCTGGGGCCTTCCCCATTGACCACCTTGGCTTTCACATACAAGTATATATGGGCTAAATCCACATAGGCCGTATCCGCATTACTGATGGTGAACTCGATGGGCCCGGTTTCGTTGATGCTGGAGAGCGGGAGATGCTCCACCCATAATCCTTGTTCGACACTGGTCTGTGTGGGCGGCACGGTCCACAAATCAAATTCACTGTTGGTGGAGGGGCAGGACTCGGCGTGGATCAAGGACATGTTTTTAAGAAAAGATATCCTGGGTCTTCGATGTGCGTCGTCGCTGGGTCGGTCGTCGACTGGTGCGTGGTCTCGGTGGGGCAGCTCTTTTATTCCCTACGGTGCGTTGTGCTTTGACCACCAAGACGCCTCCCGCTTCTTTAGCCCGCCGTTTCAAGGATTCTTTGGGTGCCGTACCCCCCAAGACATCACCGGCCACTTGCAGTCCACTGCGTACCGCTTGTTTGCCGATTGCTTTCATCCCACGCGTCACCAAGGGCAGGAACGTTTTGACGATGCTGCCGAGTATGTTCCCCAGTCCATGTCCTCGTTGCATGCGTGCACCGCTAAAGACCGGAAAGCCACCCCCGGCCTGTTGGGCATAATAGTCCATATAGCTGCGTGCATCGCACTCGTAAGATACTTTCATTATACAAAGTGGGGAGCACGTGCTTGTCGAAAATGACGTGTCAGCACCACTTTTCCGCGTTCGACTGCCACCGGTCGTCCCGTGTCATCTCTCATATCCACCGTGATTGTGTTGATGTCGGTTTGTCGTACGGGCAGGTAGAGCATGCGGGTGAAACTGTGGGTGACTTGATCTCCATACGTCTTTTTAATGGGGACCACCCGTAACAGAGGTGCGTTGATATCGCCCACGATGTGGTTGTCGACTACGTCCGAGTAGACGTAGAGTCCGTACATACCCGACTTCATATCCATGGGGATCTCGCCATGGTGGGCGGTGGGACCAGGGAACGTCTGTAGATCGAAACCCAGCATTTGCTGTAGGATAGGACTCAGTACGACACTCGCGTTGGCGGTGACGATAAGCTGTGCTTTGTCGTTGTGTGCGTTGTAATCGAAGTCCACGTGATTCTTGAAGGGAAAGGATTTGATGGGTTTTGAAGTATTCGTGACCTCCCGTAGAGCCTTATAATGCAACGTTCTTGACAGCCCACCCATGAACTCCTTGGGAGTATCGTATTGGCCTTCGGGGAGGGTGAGTCGGATGTTTTTGTCTTCGTAGGTCACGTCGTACCACACTTCATTGGCTCGCACGTTGTACCACGAGTAAGGGTATTGGATATCCACGAGGCCACATTCCCATCGTCCAGGTAAATGCAACGGTTGCGGTAACTGGGTCACGTACTTGGCCACGGTGTTGTCAGGAAACACATCCAGTGAACTGTTACTGGGCAGGGTGAGGTAAAACATGGCGACTGAGCTGTCCTGCTGCTGCTGTTGGTTTTAATATGTGTTCCAGCCCTTGGGCGGTTGAGTCCGGCGTCGTGTTCGTCGCGTTGACTTGCTACGTGTCACGGCTCTGGAGATGTGTAATAGTGTTGACCGTAAACACACCTACAGCCTCCCGGAGGGGTAAGTAATTTGACCGTAAACACACCTACAGCCTCCCGGAGCTTTGCCTGATTCACGATATTAGGATCGTAAAACTGGAACATTGTATCGGCATATTATCTTATGTTGTATATATTCCTGGAATCTCGCTGTCTACTTGGTAATAAAGCTGTATGTAAAATCGCCAAACACCTTTTAGGTGTGTATTCTGGTTCATCCCATATTTCTGGAATCTCATCGTCTCTTAGTACTAAATCAGTATCTAACACCAAACTCCTTTTAGGAGTGTACGTGGTTAACATAACCGTTGCTGGAGACAGATCAACCCGACACCATGCAGACAGACGAACACTAGAACGTGTGGCGAAAAATGTGATTTCATAATATGTGATTTCAGTAATTCTGCATTCAGTGTTTCGAACCTCTTTATATCATTGTGATATCCGCGGGTTCTCATCAGGGGGTGCGGTTTAGTATAATGGTAGAATAACTCTTTGCACATACATATTTGCAGGAACCTTTTCCTTGACTATCAGAATTTGAACTGGAATGTACCGTTCCGGTGACAGAATTAAAGCCTGCACCAATTTTTAAGTCATGGTAGGTGGGCATGCATGTTTCGTGAAGTTGTCTCATTTGGTACCGTATAATAAAGTTGACAGCATCTGCATATTAATAGAGCCTGCACCAATTGAGTTGTACTTGGTGTGTCCTGATCGAGGGTAGTTTTTTAAAGGTCTGAAAAAAAGGTGCCCGTTGTGGTGGTGGAGTTTTGGGGGGTGACTCCGGTTCCCAGTCGGCTTCCCAAGAAGGTAGTGGGCCACTCGGCGATTGCTGGGTTCGCTGCATAAAGGCCCAGCGGTGGGGGTTCCCCACCAATTCCTGTGGTACATGCATGTCTTTCAAGCCTTGAGCGAAGGCCTCCCATCCTCGAGGATCCGTGTGCGACCGGCGTTGACGCATCAGATCATTCACTAAATCCGTCATGTGGGTCCCGGGAACCACCTGATTCTGTACCAGGAGTTCGCCTTTATCATTCCAAGTCATGTTAGGATTCTGTTTCATCCGTTGTAATACCAGGCCAGCTTGTTTCTTGAACGATGCAGGTACACCCTTCAGGACTTCGTCTTCCACCCACTGTGGGGCTGTGGGTGGTACCCCTGGTAATGGCGGCTGTTGGAGCGGTGCTGAGGTCGGCGGTGTGTCACGTGCTGGTGATGGTGGTGGAGGTGGTGGGGTAGAGAGAGTTTTGTATTGGTCCATGAACGTCATGTACCGTTGAAGCGTCTCATTGTACCGTTGTACTTTCTCACTGTCGCTTAACCCCGGTCTCTGTAAGATCTCTTGCATCTCTCCATCGAGGGTGTTTATGGTCTACACCGTAGGTGGGACAGGGTACGGTGATTGGAGGTTTTGAAGGAACCGTGGTTCGACGAGCACCATTTTTTTCGTGTGGTTCATTGTCGGCCGAAGAGTCCACCCAATACTGGACCCAACACGGAAGCGGCCAACGGTGCTAAGATGGCCCCGAGAAAGCCGCCTTTCTGTAGCACCTTTTTCCTCTGTGTTTGAGGGACCCGCTGCTGGACTAGGGTTCGGAGACCTGTCTTATGCTTGGCCAACTTGGTCTTCTGAGCTGGAGTCAGCGGTACGTTGCCTTTTAACAGGTTGTACCCGATCTCGCACAGACAGCGTACAAGCTCAGGGTTCGCACCGCGTACAATGGTTCGGACTAACGCGGGTGGGGCCGTCTTCAATACACGGAGCGTCGGGGCGTGCTTCCGTACTCGCGCAGGCATCATGTACAACTAATGCTAGAACCCACATCTCTGCTCTTTTTATCTACTTCAGAGAACAAAGTCAACCCTGCTGTGGTATTCATTCTTTTCCCCATCATCAAACACACAGACCCCAGCTGGGGGAGCCACTGTGGGTGTGTTTACATTATTTTTGCATGTACACGTGGTGGGCCTCTCCGGGAAAGATGCCGGTCCGTAGTCGAAGATGTTCGGGGTGGCTTGCTTGAGGTCGAAGAGCATATACCCGTGCTGAGGGGTTGTGGCATCTTTGAAGGCTTCCAACGCAAACGGTGTGCGGCCGGGATACATCTGTCTCGCCAGGTGCAGCAGTTGAGTGGTATCTCTCGGGCTTTTGAAGACCACCAGGTAGTGGGCATTTAAGCTGATATTCCGATGTTCTTTGTTTTTACTGAACAGATTCTGCACAATGTAGATGATGCTGAGCCGTCGATGATGGCTGTCTTTGGTAAAGAGTTGGGTGACCCGCGCATCCGTCTCCGCCATGAGATCATCCAGAACCACCAAGGTGTCGGGTTCCAAATCGGCCAGGTTGGGTAGGCCTTCCACCAACGTGATGTGGGGCATCGCTGCATACGCTGCCTGCCATTCTCCGTAACACCACACGACTCGGGCAATGGGTGGGGTGATCATGCTGTCGGCGTGTTCGAGGAGCTTCCTGACGAAGTGCGTTTTGCCGGAACCCGTCGGTCCTGCGATGACGCAAGTGAAGGGATGCTGCCAACGGGGGTCCATGGTTGGCGGTGTATCCGCTGTCGTGGTAACACGCTCTTGTAAATTTGGTATGAGTGAACTGGAGTGGTGGGTACAACGTCGGAGGTCGTTGTCTGTTCACTGTGAGGGATGATGATGGTGGTGGGTACAACGTCGGTGGTCGTTGTCTGTTTACTGTGAGGGATGAAAGCCGGTGGGTTTTCAGACGTAGTAGGTGGACTTGGTGTAGGTGTTGACTCTATACTTGGTGTGGGGCTCGACGTGGCTTGTACACGGGGTGTGGTGATGACTGGGCTCGATACGGGGTTGACTGGTGCTACCTGTAGACCGGTTTCACTGATGGCTGGTGTTCTCAATTGGTTAAGTAACGTGCTGACATAGGCTACGTCCTAAAACACACTCAGCAGGGTTAGCACTATCACCACAAAGCCTACTTGCGCTTTGCGCGTTTTGGGAGACGCTGTGTTCAGAGGCAGCTGCTGTTTGTCCATAGCACTGTGGTCGGACGTGGAATGAAGGACGACGGCAGTGGTGTCTGGCTTTATAGTCGTTTCACCTGGTTGGCAGCGACCCAGGAATT